>JAKTQJ010000058.1:0-78296 GCA_030558835.1 Blastobotrys illinoisensis | reverse complement strand
TTGCAAGTGTTCAACGAGCAGATGGCAAACTCCGTTAATGGCATGAGTTTCGCCGACGCGCTTGAGACGTCCAAGAAACAGGCCCTGCAGTTCTTTGAGACGCCCAATGAATGAACGAATAAAACGAGATAGTCCAATTAGTAAATAGAAACTGAGAATTGTGCGATTTTGGTAAACGTGTATCGAAAGGGTAATATTAAATACAAATATCTATTGCAGCTCGCTGCCAAGTCATTAATCATTACATGTCGTCAATCAGTCAAACACCTTGTAGTCCTTGAGACCCTCCTCCAACACCGCCACCGTCTGGACCGCCTTTCGCTCCATCATCCCCAGCGCAGTGCGAGGGTCTCCCACCAATATCAACAAAAGCATCTGGTCCGAGTTCTTCAAATACACCGGGTGGATCACCAGACTCCCGTCTTCAATGCTGCACGAGACCCATTTGCACTCCTTGCCGCTCTCCTGCGCCCGAGTGTACTCGTCCCACAGCGCAGAGGCAAAGAGCCCGTAGACCTTTGTACGCATCGGCCTGTCTACGTCATACGGACCCGCCATGGAAGAGGAGGACGCTAGCGACCGCGTCGAAGCAGCGTCTCCTGGCTCCTCTTCGGGCGCCGTATGGGGCTTCGGCGGGTCCCTAGTATTGTGGAAGCTCGCCACCGGGCGCCCGCTGGTTGTTATTAATATCGACGAGATGATCGTCGACCCCTGCCGGTCCTGCTGTACCGCCTGCGACAGCACCGCCGTCAAATTCCTGCTTCGCAACATCGTCGCCGTTGTGTCGTTGCGCTGCCAATGTCGCCGTGTCTTGTCGGCCCAACCGCAGTTAACCTGACTAGTTAATTATCCGCGGTTAACATGACTAGTTAATTACCTGCGGTTACCTTGACTAGTTAGTTATCCAGCAACGTTTCCATAGCAACCTCCACCGAGCCAGCGTCGAGCCAGCGTCGAGTGTCGTCTTAAAGGCCTGATTCGAAGGCCTACGGATTCGCTATTAATTACTGCCAAGCGGCAGTTGCCGTACAGGAGTTTCAGTGAGGGGAGCGGGGAGCTCTCGAATATGTGCGCTATGGGCAGGGCTGTGGATCAATCCCTCGTAGCTAGCGGTCCCGCTGGAGGCTGATCATGCGCTCTGATAATACGAAATGGCAGATCTACAATTGGTCAATTGCCTGTCTGGATGGCCGCTCCGGCGATGGTTGGTTTCCCCGTACGGCGCCGGCGAGGGTTGCGATTACTAATAGTGCGGCTGACCTGGGATGAACGTATAAAAGGCAGGCATATCCGCCAGGCTGCGACGACCGATGCAAAGACTACGGCAATTGGCGTCACACACGAGGGCCCTGAGCACAATGACTTCCGAATACCGAATGAACCACACCATGATGCGAATCAAGGACCCAAAGGAGACTTTGGCGTTCTATGAGAAGCACTTTGGCATGGTCATGATCAAAAAGCTGCCCGTGCCCCAGCTCGGCTTTGACAACTACTTCCTCGCCTTCAAGGGGGACCAGGCGGCCCACAAGGACCTCCCCTGGTACGAGCGGGAGGGCCTGCTCGAGCTGTGCCACAACCACGGCTCCGAGAACGACCCGAACTTTGCGCTCAACAACGGCAACGCAGAGCCCCACCGCGGGTTCGGCCACATCTGCTTCTCAGTGGACAACATTGAGGCCTCGTGCAGCAAGCTCGAGGCCGACGGGGTCAAGTTCCAGAAGCGCCTGACCGACGGCCGCCAGAAGGACATTGCGTTTGCGCTCGACCCCAACGGCTACTGGATCGAGCTCATCCAGAACCGGACGCTTTCGTCGGCGACCCCGCGGTTCAACCACTCGATGATCCGTGTCAAGGACCCTAAAAAGTCGCTCCACTTTTACCGCGACGTTCTCGGCATGACCCTGCTGCGGACCGCCGACTTTGAGGGGCCCAAGTTCACACTCTACTTTTTGGGCTACAACCACCAGGACCCAGGCTTTGTCGAGGGCTCTGGCGAGGGCGTGTCGAACCGCGAGGGCGTAATTGAGCTGACCCACAACTGGGGCACCGAGAATGACCCGGACTTTGCCTACCACAACGGCAACGACGAGCCCCAGGGCTTTGGCCACTTTGGCATTACTGTTCCTGATGTGGACGAGGCAATGGCCCGACTGGAGAAGGCTGGCGTCGGCATTAAGAAGCGCAAGACTGACGGCAAGATGAAGTTCATTGGCTTTGTTCTGGACCCGGATGGGTACTGGGTTGAGATCCTGCCAAAGGCGGATATCTCCGACGACATGCTCACTTTTTAGTTTTACATAACTATTTCCGTTATACGAAGCTATGCTCTACTTATTTTCCCCATGGCCATTGAATAGCTCTGGCCGGTAGTGTCTGGAATCACGGGTACATCCCGCTCCGATACCCCACCATCGATTCCAAGAGACCAAAACTTTTTCACTCACGGCAATCTTCAACAATAATGTGAAATGGCGGAAACGAAGAAGCAGAAGCGTAGCCGGAATGGGTGCCACCGCTGTAAGCAGTTGAAGATTAAATGCGACGAGCTAAAGCCCGCCTGTGGACGGTGCAAAAGACTCAGCATGCGCTGCGACTACTCTCTGAAACTCACCTGGGGCGGGAGACCGTTCAAAGACGCCTCTTCCAAGGCAGCTAAAGGTGGGAGCATGTTCAGCAAGGGCTTTGTCTCCTTCTCTGTGAACCCGGAGTCAAATCAAGTCCAGCTTTTGCACACAGACGCCCCCATATCTAAAGATACCCCAGCTAATACCCCAGATAGTAATACCCCTGTAAAACCTGATTTAGCTGCCCCTCGGGAGATTGATGAGCCGGAGATTGATGGGCCCGCGTTGGAGTTGGCGCCAGTATCTTATGGCCCGCTCTATCAGGATATCCAGAACCTAAGCGAAATATCTGCAGAGGAGTTCTTCAATCCTTACGCAGCTAGTACCGCGGAGACCAGCTACGAAACCCTGTCCATTCCACGGTCAATTACGCCTCTGCCAGACATGCTGCTGCAAAATCCTTACTACCAGGAGCTGTTCCACCACTTTACCCACCATCTCTCAAGGCTGCTGGCACCCATCCCCGGCGACAACCCATTCCAGACAGTGCTGCCCGGGATGGCTTTGGAAACTCCACACTTGCTGAAATTGCTGTTGGCGTACTCAGCTAGCCACAAGGCTAAAGTTTCTCGAACACAGGAGCCTGTTGAGGTTATCGCCGAGCTTCTCGCCGGCAGCCTAAGTGGTTTGTCACAGTCTCTGGAAGATCAAACAAAAGCAATCGTGGACTCTACGCTGGCCTCTGTGCTTCTCTTTACGTCATACGAAGTCCTCAATGCCCCATCATCGTCGCAATGGAAAGCCCATTTGCTAGGCGCACGACAGATTGTTAACGAGCGAGGGCTTGCCCGAAGGCTTATGGATGAATCGTTTAAATCGCCGGGAAGTAGGCCCTTTTTCCTCGCCAGAATCTTTGCCTACATCGATACTATCAGCAGCCTGTGCGCTAGTTCAATTGCATCCCGGCAGATAGAATGGTCAGACTCCGATAGCAACTCAGAGAATTCCTTCTGGGATAAGGCCATTGACAACTTCTTGGCGCTCGACTTGAGGATGATTCCGGTATTTAACAAGGTTATCGGTCTTATTCAGCAGACCTCGCAGTCTCGGTTCATCGATGATAGTCTCATGGACGAGGCCCTGGGATACGAGTCAAAGCTTCTCGCAGCAGTCCCAGTGACTTCTGACGAGTTTGAGCAATGGATTGCATACTGCTCTATGCCCACTGCGGAAGCTCTCAATGCTGCTTATTGTTATGCTGTGCTAATCCAGCTGTATCGCAGGGTGATGAAATACCCCCGGGAAGAGCAAAAGGTTCAGGAGGCAGCAAGCATCATTGCAGTGCTCCTAGAGACTAACGTGCCCGTTGGCAGCGAAACTGAGGCCTCTATATCCTTTCCTATATTTATTGCAGGTTGCGAGATCATCGACCCCAACAAACGCGACTTGTTTAGGCAGCGTATGAAGGGCATGAGCCGATTTGGCATAGGCTATTTGACATTTGCTTACGAAGTAATGGAGAAATGCTGGGACACTAACAAACCATGGTATGAAATCCTAAAAGAGAGCGGCAAAGAGATTGTTCTTTTGTAGATACCCCACATGTAAAAAAGAGAATCCGTTTTATTTACATATCATCTAATTGGAAGTCATCAAGTGCAAAAAGCTCTGCACCATTTCGGCTGCAGCTAGAACGGTGATTTGACCGGCAGTGTCATAAGGCGGAGCCACTTCGACAACATCAGCGCCAATCACGTCCAAGCCCTGCAACCCGTCCAGAATGCTGAGCAGCTCCCGCGTAGTAAATCCACCGGGCTCAGCCGTGCCCGTAGCTGGTGCATATGCTGGATCAAGAACGTCGATATCCAGAGTAATGTAAACCTTGTTAGAGCCAACCCGCTTCTTAATCTTTTCAACAATTCCATTAATACCAACGGAATCAATTTCTCGGGCCAAAATAGCCTGGAAGCCGCACTTTGCATCATGCTCAGAGTCCTTATGCTTTCGTACAAACGGAGCACGGATACCAACATGCACACTCTCGTCGGTAATATATCCCTGCTCATGGGCATAATGCAAGAAGGTGCCGTGGTTCAGCTGTGAGTAGGTCGACATGTTTCCACCCAAGACTTGCGGGTCCCAAGTATCAATGTGGCTGTCAAAGTGAATGACAGAAATTGGTCCATGCACCTCATAGGCTGCTCTAAGAGCCGAGAAGGTCACAGTGTGGTCGCCTCCGAGAGTAATTACACGGGGGGCATTGTAATCATCCCTAGTTGTCTCGTGACTAAGAATAGCTCGGTGGCCCCGATAGAGCTTGTCCAATGCTAGCCGATTATCAAAAGAATCCATTCCAACATCTCCGCATTCAACAACTGAAGCGAGCTCGAACGGGTTGGAGTCTGGATGGTAGGGACTGTATTCGATAGGAACCGTTCTTCGAGACCCTTCTCTGATACCAGCAGGCCCAAATCGGGCTCCTGGCCTGTATGTCACGGCTGTATCAAAAGGAGCGCCAACAATTGCAATGTCAAAGCTCTCCTTAGTGCCCGAGAGCCCAAAGCAATCGGTTACCGGGAGGTGTGAAAACGACACAATTCCAGCATATAGGGGTCCATAAGGCAGGTCTTCTCGGAAATCCTTATCGGGGAGGTGGATTTTGCCTTTCTCATATTCGTCCAGAGCCGAGTTGGAATTTGCAGTGTTCTGGAAGAAGACTCCTTTCGCTCCGTGCGCCTGGAGGTCGGAGAAAGGACCAAACGCTTTATCAAGGAAGCTGAGCTCCTTTTGGGTCGATAAGCTTATCAATGCAGAAATAATTGCTAGCGAAAAAAGCTTCATAGTAAAGATGGAGTTCGTGCAAAGCTGAAAATGAATCCGCGGAAAGGGGCGACTTTATGTACTCCAATACAAAGGATCGCGCTGCCTCTTTGGGCCACACATATGATTCCCAAGAAGACTTGTCGCATTACACTAAACGAATGCGACAGCGAACACTTATCATTCGAGGGGTAGATTCGTACGAATCCTATTGCAGTACACCCCAGTTAATACTTCATACGCGTCGAGCTACCGAAATTGGAAACTAATGCGGCTGGTGGGCTGCATTGTACCTCTCCATTTGCAGGTAAGAGTGAAAGCAGCTTGGAGATACCCCATTGATATCCAATACAGTAGCATTGTTGATCACTGATTATACAATTGTACCAGCGGTACTTAGTACCTTGGACTTGAAAAAGAATCCAGTTGCTGGCATACCAGTTCCAGATCGATCGATTAATTAGCGGCCGATGAATTAGATAGCACGTGATTATACTAAATTACCACAACCACCGCTTAGTAAGCTACCTGGTAATACTATCGCTAACTTACGTATTACCTACCGTACAACGGATCAGTAGTGAAGCGATTTGAATTGATTCGATTTTCAGTCGATGTTTAAATTGCGTCGAATACCTAAAAAGACCTTTTCACCTATTGTGCCCAGATATATATCTACTTCCCGACTCGTTGCTATGGCACACAAACTACAGAAGACTGACGAAGAATGGCAGGCCATCCTGACCCCAGAGCAATTTAGGGTTCTGCGGCAGAAGGGGACCGAGCGGCCATTCACAAATGAGGACATCAAGCCTGCGGATGCCTCCGGCGTTTTCCATTGCGCTGGATGCGATAATCCTCTATACAATGTGAAGGCCAAGTTTGACAGCGGATGTGGGTGGCCCGCTTTCTACGAAGCGATCCCTGGTGCTGTTGAGCTCCACGATGATAGTAGTCTGGGCATGCAGAGAACTGAGATGGTTTGCAAAAACTGTGGCGGTCATCTAGGCCATGTGTTCCGAGGAGAAGGGTACTCCACTCCTACTGATGAACGTCACTGTGTTAATGGTGTCGCTCTAAAGTTCCAGAAATAGTATGCATTGATCTGTACGATATATTCGAGGATCACCGAATACTCAATATCCATATTACATTCATTATTCAGCTGCCGCATATTGCCGACTTGTGATGCCGACAGAGGCGCCCTCGAAAGAGGTGCTGCATAAAGGTAGCGACATTTCATAGGTCAATTTGCAGCATCATATTTAGCTTATCTTTGCATAGGTTTACGTATACGTCCCTTGATGGAGAAGCTGTAGTCGAGTTTGCCGCCAGTCGAATGTCGTCTTCGAAATTGCCAAATTCGGAAGTCGTATGCGGCCATGCATGAGCCGCACGGCTGGATCAGCGAACAGTCGTACGCCTATATATCTGAAGGAAATTATCCTATAATTCAAAACACCGCATAATGTCGTCCACAGATTCGCTGATACCTCATGAGGTATACCAGTACGGTTCTGTTGGCTCCACATATGATGATGAAATAGTGACAACGCGGAAACACGAGGCTAAATGGCTGGTTAAAAGCGCAACTCCAGTAAGCGTAGCATTCATGCTTCAGCTATCTTTGACTACAATTTCGCTATTTACAGTAGGAAAATTGGGCAAAGTTGAGCTGGCCTCAATGTCCCTATGTATTGTGCTAGTAGCCGTCGTTGGCTATGGCATTTTTCAAGGTGCAGCTACAAGCATTGATACACTGGCTGCCCAGGCATTCGGTAGAAAAGACTATAATATGGTTGGAGTATGGGCTCTTAGATGCACTATGCTTCTCTGGATAGCGTCAGTTCCGATTGCCCTCATTTGGCTCTTCCCTCACCCACTATTACGGCTGATTGGCCCAGAGGAAGAAGTCATCGCGAATACTGCCATGTGCATGAGGTTAATGGTAATTGATCTGCCTTCCTACGTTCTTAACGAAGTGTTCAGACATTACTTCCAAGTTCAGGGCATTTTCCACGCCGGGACTTGTGTATTGCTCATCTCAACCCCGATCAACATGATCCTCAATTACTTCTTGGTGCTCCATCCTACCACTGGATTGGGCCTGGCCGGTGCACCTGTAGCAATTGTCCTCACAGACTACCTTACCACCATTTTGTCTATCGCATACGCTTATTTCCTGACCGATAGAAAATGTTTCCCTGACTTTTCGGCGAGCATTTTCTCTGGGTGGAAACCAATGCTCAAATTGGCAATTCCAGGGGCTATCATGTACGAAGCCGAATGGCTGGCGTTCGAAATTATCACTATTGCTTCTTCAAGACTAGGCACTACTCTAATGGCTGCCCAGAGCATCATTGGCAATATCTGCTCTTTGGCGTTTCAGATTCCACTGTCGCTTGGATTGGCAGCCTCGACAAGGACCGGAAATCTCATTGGGTCAAGATCCCTCAAATCTGTCAAGATCGCTTCAAGGGTCGCACTCCAGTCTTCTAGTGTTACTGCAGCGTTAAATGCTGGTAGTATGTTCCTCCTTAGGTACAAGCTGGGTGCTATATTCAGCAATGATGCAGGAGTCATTGAAGCTGTAGCAGCAACAATCCCGTTTGCAGCTATGTTTCAGCTCAGCGATAGCTTGAATTGTGTTTCCGGTGGTATATTGAGAGGACAGGGCAGGCAGTTCATTGGAGGCGCTCTTAATGTGATTTTTTACTACATACTGGCCATCCCACTGGCGCTTTTCGCTGCATTTGTATTGAAAAAGGGGCTAGCGGGTTTGTGGGTTGGTTTAGTTCTGGGTTTGTCGTGCGTCGCTATTCTTCAGCTATACTTTGTCTTGACTTCAAACTGGAGAAAGCTTATTGAGAGTCAACTAACTGAATTCAAATAACCATTCTAATGCAGAAACCATTTTGAATTGGTACTGTACAGGTAGATTATACCAATTAATCACATTACCGAAGTGGAATTTAGCTGTAGCATTCTTGATATTTCAGTTTCTTAGAAGCCCTTACTACTGCGGCGTCGTTAATAATTGAACCATATATTGATAGAAATACAACATAATATACAGTATATAACGATAAAAGATCCATTCACACATATTGCGGTTGTGATCCGATACAATGACATTGTACCGTACCGAGATTTTTGCAGGACCAAAATTTTAAAGCGGAGCTCCGGACCATAATTTACGCCGGTAGCTGATAAAAAAAATCGAAAATTGATCCAGCCGATATACTACCGCTACTGCAGGAATAGAAATGGTCCGAAAAGATTTCGCCAAAAAGGCGTTGAAGCGAAAGGCCAGCTTCAGTAGTGGCAGTAATGGCAGTGGGCTGAAGAAGCTGAAAAAGAAGGAGGCGGCTAAGCCCCAAGAATCGATTGACGTCGAGGATCTCAAGTGGAAACCTGTTGAAGTACCAGATACTCTTGACGACTTTGAAGGTTTTTTTGGATTAGAAGAGATCGACGGGGTCGGTGTTGAGGTTGTAAATGGTCAGGTCAAGTTCACTAAAACGAAATCTGACGTAGTTCAGGATCTTACTGAAGAAACTACTAAAGAGGAGCCCACCACTGAAGAACTAGAAAAAGAGGGAAAAGAAGAGAAGCCGGCAGCCAGAAAGGCAAAAACTAAAAAATCTTTAGCAATCGGTGCCCAAGGTCTAGGCGATGTGGATTTCACTGCATTGGAGGAAGAAAAAGACGAAGTCAATCTCGCCGATGCTTGGAAGCTAGACCTTCCACAGCCAATTCGAAAGGCTTTGTACGAAAAGAAGTTCAAAAAGCCCACTGAGATTCAGCGTCTTGCTATTCCACAGATTAGAGCAGGCCATGATGTTATTGGTAAAGCTGCAACAGGTTCTGGTAAGACTCTTGCCTACGGAATCCCAATCTTGGAGAATCATATTCTCACTGGGGAAGACAAGAAATGGCCCTCCGGTCTCATTTTTGGTCCTACGCGAGAGCTTGTTCACCAGATCACGAACCATCTAAAGGAGATTACGAAGCATACGACGTTTGGCCCGAACAGCATTGTCGCCATTACTGGCGGTCTTTCTATCCAAAAGCAGGTTCGCCTACTGTCCAAGGATCCTTCGATTGTTGTTGCTACTCCAGGTCGGTTCCTGGAACTGCTGCAGTCGAGTAATGAGATTGCAGAAAAGCTGAAGAATGCCGAAACACTGGTGCTTGATGAAGCGGATAGACTGATCCAGGACGGCCATTTCGAAGAGATGGAGAAAGTGCTGGATATCCTTGGGCGAAGGCGTCGACAGACGCTAGTCTTCTCTGCCACATTCCAGAAGGAGCTCATGTCTAAGCTCACTAACCGAACGAACAGAAAGCACAAAGACATTATGAGCATTCTGGCGGAAAAGATTGAGTTCCGTCAGGAGCCGAAGTTCATTGATACTAACCCAGCTGAGGCTATTGCGCGACAAGTTACTGAGGGTGTCATTGAATGCAAGGCTTTGGAGAAGGATCTGAATCTTTACTACTTTATTGTGAGCTACCCAGCGCGAACAATGGTATTCGTTAATAGCATTGACGCTGTGAGACGAATTACACCAATGCTTAAGGAGCTTAATGTACCAGCTTTTGCACTGCACTCGGAAATGATTCAAAAACAGCGACTGCGGTCGTTGGAGCGTTTCCACAGCGCGCCAAAGGGTGTGCTGGTCGCCACAGACGTTGCCGCCAGAGGTCTCGATATCCCAGCGGTGGACCATGTAGTACACTACCATGTTCCTCGGTCGGCAGATATGTATGTTCACCGATCTGGACGAACTGCACGAGCGGGCAATGAGGGTGTAGCGGTCGTTTTATGCAGCCCTGACGAGGCTGCTCCTCTTTTCAAGCTTCAAAAGCTTGTGCAAACCAAGATCAAGCCCTTTGATGTGGACTATGACCTTGTTAATGCGTTGCGAATGCGGGTTGAGCTTGCACAGAAGATTTGCGAATCGGAAGCTATTTCTTCGGGAAAAAAAAATGATTGGCTTAAGGAGGCTGCGGATGACCTCGGGGCTGATCTTGACGAGTTCGAGGAGGAGTTTAACCAGCTCAACCGGCAAAAAGCAAAGGCCAAGAAGAAGCTGTCCAAGGGTGAGATCAAGTCTCTGCGAGGTGAACTCAAGTATGAGCTGTCACAGCCGTTGATTCGAAATCGGTCAAAGTACATTACCTCGGGAATTACCAACATGGCTCAGATGATTGTGAGCGGGAAGAGTCATGAGAATGTTTTGGGCAAGGTTAAGGAGAGCGCATTGGATGAGCTCAAGAAAAAGGGAAGCAAACAAAAGCCCAAGAAGAAGACTATATAGACCAACAATAGCATCATACCCCTATTAGTATATGCGATTGAACCATTGGATGAAAATTGAGACATTGCATCTCCAGTACCACTACTTACTATTGTCGCGATTTACAACACCTAAGACTGAACGGAGAGAGTATATTGAATACAAGCTGTCGACCATATCCGACTACCATTTGACAATTCTCTCGATGAAGAAGACCAGGAAATTGGTGGTATCTCGCTTTTTGAGTGACTAGACCCTAGTAAGGCGACTAGGATTACGAAACATACGTATCAGACCGATATTTTGTTACACACAGCCTTCATATACCGGGTGGATATACTATCAGCTGAATGTGGATGATATGCTATATTGCCGCCTCCGGAAAGAATTCGAACAGTGTAATGATGAGTGTATAAATATAGCAAGCGATTATACAAAGTCGTCGTCGTCGTCCCAGAAGTCATCTTCGTCGTCAGTTTCGAGCTGCTCAAAGTTGACCTGGTACCGCAGCATGGCGCCAATGCCACCAAAGCCTCGCACAAACTGAGCACCCTCCTGACTTCGGTCGGTGACAAATTCCAAAGTAGCACCAAAGTTTCTGTAGTTTTCGGCAAGCCACTCGAGCAGCAGCTGCTCATCGGCCACCTCGAGTTCCTGGCCAGTTGCCTTGTCGACAAGGTAGTCCTTGTTTGGCGAATCTCGTGGAACATGTGCAATGGTTTCGTTGCCCTCCTGGTCCTTGAGGGTGTACCGCACCATGTCGAGCGCCTCGTAAACGATGACAATCTCACACGCGCCCATTTCCAGGGCCTTGAGGGTGTCGCCAACGCCAAAGCAGAACTTGCCGCTGTCCTGGGCGATTTCCTCAAAGTACTTGGTAATGAGCTTCTTCTCCTGAATGAATTTGACGTTGGAAAGGGTCTCTGCAGAGAGCTCAATGGCCTGGTTGAAACCGTTCTCACCGCCGTATGACACATCAACAACCTTTACAACCTTCTCCTGCAGCCGCTTGTCAAACAGGTCGGACTGCGAGAGCTCCGTCTTGAAGTCGGCGGAACCGGCGAGCACCAGGCCGGTCACGTTGACCTTGTCGGCGGTGATGAAGTTCTGGACGGCCGTCTCGGCGACCTTTCGCACGTAGTTGTGTCGCTTCTCTTCTCGCAGACGGGCGAAACGCAGCGCGGACTGACCACCACGACCGTGCTTCTTGGGCAGGTCGACGGTGAACTTGTGCAGCACCTCACGCGTGTTACCGCTGAGGGTACCAAACAGCGCTCCGTTACCGTCCATGACGATGAATCCAAACTTGGAGTCGCTCTCCAGCAGCTCGGACAATGCTTCAGTGTGGAACTTGTTGTCGCACAGGTAGAGCGACGTGTTGATTGGCTTGAACGGCTCAAAGTCAATATTGACCTTTCGCTCCTTGCCCTCGGCGGTGATGATTTCACCGCAGTAAATGACGAGGCCGTTTGGCGGCACCTTGTTGTAGAGCTTGAGTCGCTGCTGCGTCGACGTGATCGCAGAGAGCACAGAGAGTCGGTTCACTCGCGACTTGATATTGGACGCGGTGCCGTACTCGTCAGCAAGCATCTTTTGGATTAGTGGAATCTGGCCCTTTGGGGGGATAATCAGCGAGATCATAGAAGTGCCGTTGCCTCGGGCAGCCTCTAAGCTCTTGATCAGCTTCTTGACCTTCCAGATCTCGATATTCTTCTCAGCCTCTGTCTCCTCTGGTCCTGCCATTTTTGCTCTATCTATATTATGTGTGACGCAGGCCTCCTACTGGTAACTTTTCAACTTTTTTTTTCAGCTCTCGGCTGCTTGTAGGCTGGCACGGCGGTGTAAATTTTCCAATTTTTTCTGCGCGCGCCACCGACATGGCGACATGGCGACTTTGTCCTTCTCCGGCCTGCTAGAAGGTACTATTTGCTCCAGAGTTAACAAGCCATTATTCGTAGTTGATTTTTTGGCTCTATTAATTGGGGCCAGTCATGCTCATTGTTCGGGGGTCATGCACAGCACTATAAAAAAAGATCTAGAGGTTAGACCTTGCCAAAAGCGTGCATGTTCGAGAATTGTAAGAATTGGTACCATAAGTTGCCATTGGTGGCTGTTTGTTATACTCCTCTGGCATGCATTAGCGGTAAAGTAAAGCTCACTTGGTGGTGTAGTTAGCGTTTGGGTGCCATTGGTGGCTGTTTGTTACAGCTCACTTGGTAAATTGTTTGGTTGCCATTGGTGCCTGTTTGTAACAGCTCGCTTGTCAGTAGTTAGTGCTTGGTTGGTAGTTGGTATTTGCTTGCTCCAGTGTCGTAAACGAGGAAATTGCCGTCCTTTTATAATAATTCCATGGTGCCGTATGACACACTCCATGTCGTGCCAACAAGGGCCCAACGTAATTGCCGAGCCGCTTTGCTGAATCGATCAATCTGTTGTTCATGAACATGATAGAGGTGTATATTTGTTCAATTGCCTCGTTCGTATATTGTATTACTGCTAGCTGCTCCACTGCCTAATCAAACATGGTACTTCGTTGGGTACCGGTAGTTGCGCTGTTACAAATTACCGTTACATGTAACAGATAACTGCAACATTGAACGTATTATATAACGGACATGCGGTACTCGATTGATTGATGAATTCTTACAGGCTAATTATTTGGGACGCCAACTGATAACACCGGGGACTACGGTAATACTACCGTCAATGGCCAGCATCTGCACACGATTACAGCACTACAAGTAGCTAGTCGGCCTACGGTATTGCTCTATACCAATGCCTAAAGTATTTGATAGCAATAAATATACCAATTACGTACCGGTACTGCCGGTATTTGGTGTATTTGGTTATTTGGTTATTTTGGTTCTTTTGGTAATTTTGGCTATTTGGTAACGGGTTGCAACCGGCTGTAAGCGGCTCTGGTAGCAAGGGGTACGGCGGGCGCGCGAGGGCACCGCCCCGGGAAGAGAAAAGGGGCTCAAAGCCCCCCGGACACCCACCACCAACGGACGAGATGGACAGCGACAGCGATTCGGAAAGACCACAGGAGGTGAAGGCAAAGTCGCGGCGACCGCCAAACACTGCGTTCCGCCAACAGCGGCTGAAAGCGTGGCAGCCGATCCTCACCCCAAAGACGGTGCTGCCGCTCTTCTTCTTCATCACGGTCGTGTTCGCGCCCATTGGCGGCCTGCTGCTCTACGCCAGCAACCAGGTCCAGGAGCTCGTGATCGACTACACGCATTGCGAGAAAGAGGCCTCGACCGACGCGCTCAGCAACATTCCGAGCAAGTACGTGTCGTACAACTTCAAGGGCGGCGCGAGCCCGGCCAACCCGGCGCAGTGGAGGGTCGTCAGAGACCCGGACCACGACTTCAACTTCACGTGCCGCATCCAGTTCGACGTCCCGACCGACATGGGCGCCCCGGTGTTTTTGTTCTACCGGCTGACGAACTTTTACCAGAACCACCGGCGGTACGTGCAATCCTTCAACGAGGACCAGCTTAACGGCAAGGCCGTGTCGGCGAGCAGCCTCAAGTCGGCCGACGACTGCAAGCCGCTCATCGTCGACGGGGACGGCAAGCCGTTCTACCCGTGCGGGCTCATTGCCAACTCGTACTTCAACGACACGTTCTCGTCCCCGGTGCTCCTCAACCCGTCCAACACGAGCAAGAAAAACGTGACCTATGAGATGACGGACGAGGGCATTGCGTGGTCGACGGACCGGAACCGGTTCAAGAAGAGCGAGTACAGCTACAAGGACGTTGTCCCGCCGCCCAATTGGGCGCGGATGTTCCCCGACGGCTACACTGCAGACAACTTCCCGGACATCTCGGAGTGGGAGTCGCTGCAGAACTGGATGCGCACCGCGGGGCTGCCCAAGTTCTCCAAGCTCGCGCTGAGGAACGACGACGAGCCGCTGACCAAGGGGTCGTACTCGGTGGATGTCGGGTACAACTTCCCGGTCATTGAGTACGACGGCACCAAGAGCCTCGTCCTCACGACGCGCACGGTCATTGGCGGGAGGAACCCGTTTTTGGGCATTGCGTACCTGGTTGTCGCCGGCATTTGCTGCGCGCTGGGCGTGGCGTTTTTGATCAAACATCTCATCAAGCCGCGCAAGCTCGGCGACCACTCGTATCTCTCGTGGAACAACGACCAGGGGTCTTCGACGGGCAGGGACAGCTCCTCCGCCCAAAGGCGTTTGTAGCCGTAGTAATTTATTAGGTTTACTGTACCAGCTGCCGTCTCCAGCTACGAAATCTCCACAAATTTCTGCTTACACAAATCTCCTAATCTCCGTTCTTGAGGTTAATTGTCGTACTTGAGGTTAATTGTCCTTCTGAAGTAATCTCCGTTCTTGAGGTTAATTGTCGTACTTGAGGCTAATTGTCCTGGAGGTTAGTTGTCGTTCTTGAACAGATACGTCTTCTTCCGCTCGCGCTTCCGGTACAGCGATAAAACGCTCATAAACTGCCGGCTGTGCGTATCGTACAGCTGCTGCTCCCTCTCTGTCAGCGGGTCATTGTGGTATAGCTTCATCAAAATGCTATGGAACAATTGGTACGGCACGTGGCGCCGATGCACGACCTTTTCAAACCCTTCGTCCGACACCTCCTCGAGACTCCCGGCATAATTGGGGTTAAGGTGGTCAAACTCGCGAACCAAATCCTCAATCTCCTCGTCTCGGATCTGTGCCAGCAGCTTCCTAATCGTTGTCAGGTTGGCGATCGTCCGCCCGTTCTCCAGGTTGTCATTCGTCATGTACGTGCGCTTGGCAGCGGCTCCATGCACGCCCCATACCTTGGCCAGGCTCCCTTGCTTGACGCCAAACCGCGACGCAATCTCGCACGCATAGCTCAGCCGGTGGAGATTGAGCAGGCGCATTTGACGCTCGTTGACCGCAAATTTGCCGCTCTTAACTAGGAACACGGCGTCCGTCATCATGCGCACTTCTTTGATCGCCGCCTCAATCTCCTTGGGAAATACCCTGTTGCGGATGTTGGTCATGTGGAAATACGATTTGTGCGTGTATTCAACGTCAACGTCAACCTGGTACAGGTCGCGATCGCCCTCTTTCTGCAAAAGCAGCTGGCCCACCTCAACCGTATTTATGGCCGCCCCGCGCATTCGCCTCAATTCATCGATCAGATGCTTAAAGCACACCTTGTAGTAGTAGCACTGGCTGTAGAGCGCACCAAGGAACGCTTCGGCCAGAACAGGCCCCTCCTGCGCCTGGCCCACTAGCACCTCAATCACCGCCGCACAAGCCGGGTTCTTCATCACTGGGAGACTCCGGATGATCTCATTCTGGAGATCCTCGCTTTTGAGATCCAGTGGGAGCAGCCCGGTCGGGCTGGTCTTGGCCGATTTCGCCTCGGACATGAAGGTCAGGAACCGCTTTGGGTCGTACTTCAGAATCTTGTTTCGCAGCTTGCCGTCGACTACTACATCGTTGAACAGTTCGTTGCAGGTGTATACCTTGGGGAGGCTTTTGAGGATCTCGAGCATCCACTCGGACTTGCTGATGTACCAGTTGGACGGCTTGTGGTACAGTTTTTCAACCTGCACAAGCTCGTCAAGGTCTTTTGGCACGATTCTGTCGCCTTCCACGCGGTTGTAGAAGGTTCTCTCGGTCACAACGTCCTTTTCCACCGTCATTCTTATTGCTCTCCGGTTTGTGCCAGGTGTGCTCCCCCTGGTTTTGACACTTTATTTGTGTTGCGTGCGAAAAATTTAATACGGCATCACTACCCATAGCTGACACAGCTTCAACATTGCTCTTAAACTTGTTTTGCTGGGTTCAATGGACATATTTTGATTTTCTGTTCAATTCGATTTTCTTTCGCTTCGTTCGAGCCGCATGATCTGCGGCTCACACTTGTGTCTCGGATAGGCTTTGCCCCCCATTGTGTATGATGAGCATTACAGATGGGAACTTTTAAGATTTGATTTACCTACCGTATCATTGTACCGTATCATTGTAAGTAATTAAAGTTGTACTTGACAAGCTTAATTGGGCAGGATATAAAGAGCTACGTAGCTGTACAAGCAGGAATACAACCATGAGTCAACTACCAATACCAATCTGGTCTACTATTTTGGAGTATCTGGCAGAACATGAACACAGGTACGACCCATGGTTGTGGCACAATCGGCTGCTATGCCGAGAAATTAAAGCTCTAGTCGATAAAATGATTTGGAAACGGGTAACAGTTTCCATTGACACTCGTCTCGCCGGCTCACAAAAGACTCCAGCGATGGTAATTTCAAAAACGCTCCGAGTCGAGACTATAGTAAAAGAAGTTCTAGCACTGTGCGACGAAGAGGAGTCCGATCCTAGCTATGACTATGAGAGCAGTGATAGTGACGAGAGTGAAGCCAGTGACGATGAATGGACTGAGGATGGGTCAATCGACGACTTCGGGTGGCCTAGAAATGAAAAAGATATCGTAGGGCAAGGCGGCATTGATTGGTTCATGCGAACAAACTGTTCTACCTTTAGCGGAAGCACTGAAAAGGTGTTTGCACTTTTGGAAGCTTTGGAAAATGCTGTTGATTGCCGGCGCGTTGTGAATCGCTTTAGCGTTCGGAACCACATAGCAGTGTCGTTGGCCGAGATGCTTGGAGACTGCTGGCACGACGGTTGCAGCGAGTTGACCAAGGCACTGGTTCTCACTGCCGAGAGGCAATTGAGTCAAGAAGAGTGCACCAATGCAATCACCCGAGCGTTAATGCACAAGTATGAGGGGTACACTCGAAGAAGATACTACAGCACTGATATCAACAGTAAACGGATTTACTGGATGCTGGAGCAGATGAAGCAGAACCGGGATTCAGTCGAGGAGTTGGAAGTGTTTTTGGGATCAGTTATCCACGAAACGGAGGAAGAGAAGGCGTACTTGGAGCTGAAGAAGGTACTGGCAACATGCAATTCGTTGAAAAGGGTAAGAGTGTGGAGTAGCGGCGATTGGGTCATGCGATGCGCAGGCCAAGCTGCGAGGATAGAGAGTAAAGGCGGGGGATACATGATGATGATTCCGTTGGGCAGGGCCGGAGAAGATATGACGCTGATGTTCAAGACATATCCAATAGTAGAAATTGACTGCACTACGATGGGCCATTTGGGGCTGGAGAGCTTGAGTCAGTATTCACGCCTCGAAGACATGGAAATGGATGATATGTTGACATGGCAATTTTCTGGGGGCGATATATTTCGGCATTTAAAGCGCCTAAGCGTAGCAATTGGCAGCAATATTGCAAGGCTACCGGACTCGCTAGAAACACTTTATATGTTCCTGCCACGGTATGGGCATACTTTAATACCGCGTCGTACAGAGGTAAAGGCAGTAAATTTGCGATTGCTGCATATCGAGAATGGGTACGATACACTTGTCAACACTACGTTTATATGCGATAAAGTGGAGCATGTCATAATTGAGGGTACGGGTTCATACTGCAAGAATATGCCATTTCTAGGAGCTAGTCCATTCCCAAAGCTAAAGCGGTTAAGTTGCACGCGACAAGATGCGCTTTCATTAAAGGAGTTAGTGGAGTGGCTGCATCCCTTGCAATGTCTTGAGGTTAGTGATGCTTTATGGAAACGGACACCGCAAACCATGCGCTTTCCTATTCCTATTGAGAATACCGTGCTGCCACCGGCACTAGTGTTGGACACTAAATGTGCACCTGGGTTTGAATTTTACCGCCTTGTGCAGAAGATGCTCGGCCATGCAGGAGTGGAGGAGGTTTTTGTAAAGGTCGAGAGCAAGATATGCGTAAGGAAGAGTCCGCTGGGGATTCCTGCAAAGTACCATCAACTGGTCAAGGAGGAGGGCTGTTTTGCGTATTATGCCATTAGCAAACATTTTTATAGTTTTTGACTTCCACCCCATTGACGGCCCATTCTGATCACCCTGTATGATTTGATATCTTTATATTAATCTTGCACAAAAACCGGTACCGTAGTTAAAGTTTGATGAACCAGCTTTTGCGCTTTGAGGGCTTGCTTGAAGCTCATCAAAATAAAACCCCTTAGAGCCCCACTGTATTACACGGGTACCAAGTACAATATTACAACATCCAGGGTAAAAAATGGGAGTATACGTCGATGAGCTCCCTGTCGAGGTCTGCGACCACATACTGCAACTCCTATGGATCGGAGATTTGAAAAATATGAGACTGGCATCAAGGTCGTGGGATGCTCTTTGTCGACCAAAGATCTGGGAAAACGTCCGCGTGGGGCACAGTATTAAGTGCAACTTGGACAACCATGTCGACAAATTTGGCATGGTATATGCTCCGGTATTCTCTACACGTGTGAATAGAATAGGATATCGAGAGCTTTTGCGCCATTCCGAAATCAAGCAATTTCAAACCGCGCTTGCACTCACGAAAAATCTCTATATTTATGATGCCAAGGATAGTCGGTTTATTTTTGAAAACCAACCATACGAAGCGATGGCCCGGCTGTTTACCAATTTGAGAACAGTGAACATAGAACTCACCCGTTACTCCTGCAGTAGATGGGGCAAAGAATATCAACGGATGCTGGATCAGTGGAAGCCCACTGCAGAGTTTTGTTTAGATACGCTTCAATTTGACCATTTTGATAGGTGCAAGCAACTCATTGAGGTACATGGGATGAAAATAACGAAATTACACCTCCGGTACCAGGATATGTGTCCGCATTTACAACGGCTAAGACTAAACGGAGAGCCTCTTCTATACCCCGAGCTGCCGACCATATCCGACCATTTGACAACGCTCTTGTTAGAAATGGAGTCTGCCACCATAGATTGGCCCGCGAGGGTTCCAGCCACGGTCAGGACTCTCCATCTCCGGAACCGTAATGAAAAATTCAAGGGCAAAATCCAACATATCACCAAGCTGGTGGTACCAGCGGGGGTGGAGTATCTTCATGTTGAAGAAACGCAGCAGATTGGTGCCATTTCTTTTTTTGAATGCTTAGACCTTACCAAGGCGACTGGGCTCAAGTCAATGTCCTTTGAAGGATTAATACACGAGCCTAGTCCGTTTGTAAATGCCGTTCTACAAGTCAAGGGTTCTTTGGAGTGCCTTGCTATCACAGTCCGTTTTGAGGATGACTGTGGCTTCAAGTTCAGCAGTATTGCACATGCGGCTCTTGGATTGAAGCAATTGAGATTATCAATTAAGGTGCTTGAGACCCAGCCGTCGCATTACAGCTTTGTGGCGGATCTTCCAAACTTGGATTACCTGAGACTAGATTTGCAGGGCATCCGAAGATCCCCCGACCCTGACTTTTGCGAATCGTTCATCTCTGAATGCTTGCACAGCTGTCCTAAACTTTCCTGTCTTGAGTTAATGATTCCTGACACCAAGTACTACGCGTACTGGTCTCCTCTCCGTTACAATGAACCTTGTTCGGTCGAGTGGGATCCGTTAGAGAGAGAGAGAGGCCATGGATTACGAAACATGCGTACACGTCGTTACTCAAAGTCTTTATATACCGGGTAGATATTGCCAAAGCCAGGCAATTCCTGATAGACCATTGCAACACTACCAAATGATTGCGGATGGTATTCCGTGTTCTGGACAGTAGCGTACCTGGTAATCATATAGGTTTATGAGCGAGACAACGGTTACCACAACTAACAACAAACAAACAAACAAGCAAAAAAAAAAAAAAAAAGAGGTTGGCCAGCTAACGGCTTTAGTCCGCACTCCAAATCAAATGATAGGAAGGTCGTGCAGACTCTGGGTCAGCTGTGACGCCTGGGTAGATGCTTTCTGGTCGTCCCTGGGGCGGGATTGCGGCAATTGTATCTAAGCTCTGTCCACATGGTCATGGAATACGACTTCAAATTGTGACCGGCATCTCAGCAAGCTGCAGCGAGTCCAGAATCGAGCAGTGCGCCAAATCCTTGGCGCAGTTAGAACTCACAACCCCATTATACCCTATGATAAGAGGAATGAGGCCAAAGTCATCGACTACATTGACGACATCACTATATACTCACTGGACTCTCACCAACAACACCACCTGACTTTCTAAAATCCTGGAAACATGCCATCTACGGTCCCAGTAGAACCACAGCCGACTATGGCGATAAACTGGGTCTCATGCACATCACAGGAGGACGGAAAGGTCCTCCTCAATACTATGGAGGGCCTGAGTGTCTGAGCGCCGTGTCTAAGTTCAATTAAAGTAAACTAATCCACGCCTACTTCACTAGACGGTCAATTCTCTCTGAAAGTGAATAGCTCATTTTTTTCCCTCTGTCTGCAATTAAAGGCAGTCGCGTCATGGCATACAGGTTTTCCATCGGGTTGTCTGTGATGGAGTCTTTGAGGAGATCGACCACTTCCCCACCGCTTAATTTCGTTGCTATCTTGCTTCATATCGTAAGTACTTAATTAGTCCTCTTTGTTTTGGACTCTAATCAAGAATCTATTTATCTATCTACCGTACCATACATTGAGTTTGTGTGTAAAGTATTCAGACAGGGATAACTAAAAAGTTGACTAATTGGCCCCATCCGTCAAATGATTTGATCTTCATTAATTTGTTATAATATGTCGAAACGCCTGCCAAGCGGACAAATATTCGAGGTACGCAGTACTCTATAGAGCCTAACTCGATCACAAGGTGGCAAAGGGCTATAAATACAGAAAATTTATTCATTCAATCATACATTGAGTTTGTCTGGTTCCCAGTGATAAATACATTACATATGAAAATTTCTCTTTATCCATCCTTCCCAGTCCTCGGTTATCCAATCCTTGAATTCAGTTGTAAGGAAGTCATCCTTCCATCGGGTGTCTGTTAAAATCCGAGCTCGCCTTTCTGTAGATTCCCTGAAACATGCCATTTCTAAGCCTGCAAAAACCAACGTTCTCCTTCGCGGAAACCGAGACTCCTTGACAAAAATATTCCTGGGACATATTTCTTGAGGAATGATGTTATTTTGGTATACCTTTCGTTCAAACTCGATTACCTGCTCCATAACAAGCTTCTTCGTCCCGTCGTTATACACACTTGCATCATATTCTTCAAGCGTTTTGCCCGGGATATAATCAATCAGAATGAGACGAACCTGGCGTGGTACTGGAGACACGAGGGTGGGTATCTCCGCGGAAAAAGAGCCGTAAAACTTTGGAATTTCGCGTCCTTGAAGACTTTCAAGTTGTTTATAAGCATATACCTCATGGGTATAGTAACGGTCCATAAGTAAGAAGGGGTCGTAGTAGCTGCTGTCAGTAATATCCTTCCCTTCATCGGTCTCATCATAACTATCATGACGAAAAGCTAAGGGGTCATAAAGCTTGGCCACCAATCGCATACCATGTAGTTCATGTGATGCTGAATTGACCTCAACTAGAATGACTTGAGTTCCTTCTCTGCATCCACATCTGATCTGTTCAATCACCTCTAATTTTAGGGTAATATGACCAGGAGTGCCTGCGAGAGGAAGATTCCGTTGGCATCTTTGGATGGGATACATCCCCTCCAATTCTCTATTTTCTCTCATTTCTTTCCTTTTTTTCATTCTCGCTTCATCCAACTTATGACAGTAGGGTTCCAAAGGTGGAGGAGGAGGAGCGATATGTTCAACGACGGTGAGACTCTTCCCGGAGGCATAGAGGGAAAGAACGTAATAGGTATCCATATTCTTGTATTTTCGATTGAAAGAGAGCAGGTGGAAGATATGGGATATTATATCAGGGTTCTACACAATACCTACGGCACTCTATATATTGATCTCCGCATTTGCACAAGATTTACACTGGCTGCATCCCTACCGTCCTGATCTTCAGCATATCACTGTTACAATCCGGTGTGAATCCTTGCCAATTTCGGCGACTATTTAATGCTTCGCTTAAATTTGCGGCCCTTCGCCTGTCGGAAAAACATGCATGTCGGTGGTGTGTCTTGTCCTCTTTTACTGCTACACACTCCGGAGAGTAATGGAACTACTATAAACGAATTATGATAAACATAACCAGCGGTATTCTTTTAAACTCTCTAAGGGAGCACTGAGTGTTTTGGCAAGACACGAGCAAACCAGCGGCCAACGGTCTCGTATAATTTCTTTTTACCCCACGGAGAGTAACCTCATTTTACTGACACAACGCAGCCGCAATAGGTAACGATACTCCGATCAGAATTCTTTCTATCTGGAGCAAACAAACGCACTTCACAGCCACGTCGACGGCAAAGGAGGAGGGTTCAGCGTTCTTACGAGTGGATCGCATGGCAGTGTAGCCAGCACCGGTAATTTCGGACTCATAGAACTCCATACTTTAACATTTTTAACGTGAAAGAAAAAAGCGGTAAAACCAACTGATTCCATACCGTTAGCCGAGTTTCAAATAAGTTTCAAACATGCGAAGTACGGCTCCACAGGTATTTGCATTCTATGGAACGCCAAAATTGGCAGCCCCCCATAAATTATTCATTCATGCATATGCGGCATAACCACTGCACCCATCTTCACCAGGACGTCTAGAATGTAACTAGGATAGTTGATATTTTACTCTTTGCCCCTCGTACTCATGTGTCATGATTTCATGCTCTGAAGTTTTTGCCACGAAGCCACAGAACTTGATTACCATAAAGATTTCTCTACCAGGTACAGCTCTATCGCTACTTCTCTGGTATGACATATTCCTACATGCAGATACTGCTGTACTTCCGTTTCATGCAATGGTGTCGCATATGCGATCCTCATTTCAGAGTACCGGTAATCATCATTTAAATACTCCCGCTCCTTTTGAGGTTCTTCCTCCAGCTGCCCTTGCTTGAAAAGTTCGTTCGCCTTTGCAATGACCACAGTATCTGACGCCTTAAATCAACATGTGCCCGTCGAAACCACCTATTACGAAGGTCAGTACGCAATTCCATTGGGAAAATCTGGATTTAAGGAGCAAGTTTTAGGGGCTTTTATTAATGAGCTGCCTGAAGACCTACGGGCAGATTTTGATGCGGCAGTTCAGAATTTGTTGCATCTCGATGAGTTGGCGGAAGCGCAATTGGCAAGCGGATATGCTTCCCTCGCGATGGATAGAGAATCCGATGTTTTCGTTGTGTTTGTAAAACATATCGCTCATCCTGTGGACATTGTACTCATGGCATATGTAGCTCTGAACTATCCTAACTGGGTCTTCAAAGGTATGTCTGAACGCCCGGGCAATCAGCCAGGAAAGGGAAGTCGCTTCGATTACAAGTGGGTTCTCATCTATAAAGGCAAAGAGTTCATTGTGTCTATTGCTGAGCTTAAGCGACCGGGCGCATTTGATTGGGAGCAGTTTAAACCTGCTGCCTGTAAGCCTGAGGAATTTGAGGACATGTTCGACGTGGCTAAGGAAATGTGTTCCAGGACCTTACTTCGCGGGAACGCAAGAAAGGTTTCTTACCAATTGAGTAAGTATTCGTTTTACTCCAAGGGCCTTATTTTGTTCGATTTCACAACATGCACCTTGTTCGACCTCTACCAACGGGATGGAGATCCAAAAGGCGTTGTCCGAGGTACATTCCAATATGATCCTCCCACTAGAACCCGTCCAGCTCAAGATGGTGAAAATCCATTACCGGTAACCCAGATACAATTGATGATTCGATTTCTCATTCGGATGGTGGACCGAATAGTTAGAGAACAAACATGAGCTCGAAGATTAGACGGATCTATTCAAACGAGCCCCAGCTGCAGTAGCGCACTTTAGTCGCCAAACAGAAGACTGACCTTATGCCACATCTTTTTTTTATCTTATCAGGTTCTATTATACTATAAAATTATACTTTAATACAATTCTCTCTTAAAATGCCCTGTGGTGTTCAATTGTCGAATGAATTCTGCGTCTATGCCGTCGATGGTGTGCATACCAAAGTGTCCCCTCGGGAAGCACTCTATTGGTATTGCTTGTACTTTTCTGCTGTTCTTTAGATCAGTCGTACCTGGAACGGCGTGTCACCTCTAAGCCCTAAACGTCAGTGCAGTCTTTCAATTGCTCTCATCTCGATTCTGTTAGCCAACCTCTTTTTTTTTGATGTGCGTAACCGTTATCTCGCTCATATGATTACCAGTACGTTACTGTCCAGAATACGGAATACACCACCCACAATCATTTGGTAGTGGTGCAATGGTCTATCAGCAATTGCCTGGCTTTGGCAATATCTACCCGGTATATAACTTTTCTGAAAAACGACGCGTACACATGTTTTGTAATCCATGACCTCTTTCTCTCTAACGGATTCCACTCGTCCAAACGTGGGTCGTCGAAACCCATAGTAATCCTGAACGCCTTGTGGTGCTGGGTGTCAGGAGTCTTGAACTCAAGACAAGAAAGTTTGGGACAGCTGTGCAAGCATTCAGAGGTGAACGATTCACAAAAGTCAGGGTCGGCGGATCTTCGGATACCACACAAATCTAGTCTCAGGTAATCCAAGTTTGGAAGATCCGCCGCAAAGCTGTAATGCGACGGCTGGGTCTCAAGCACCTTAATTGATAAACTCAATTGCTTCAATCCAAGAACCGCATGTGCAATACTGGTGAACCTGAAGCCACAGTCATCCACAAAAGGGACTTTGATAGCAAGGTACTCCAAAGAACCCTTGACTTGTAGAACAGCATTTACAAGCGAACTAGGCTCGTGTATTAATCCTTCAAAGGACATTGACTTGAGCCCAGTCGCCTTAGTAAGGTCTAAGCATTCGAAAAGAGAAACGACACCAATCTTCTTATGTTCCTCAACATGAAGATTCTCCACCCCCGCTGGTACCACCAGCTTGGTGATATGTTGGATTACGCCTTTGAATTTTTTATAACGGTTCCGGAGATGGAGAATCCTGACCGAGTCTGGAACCCTCACGGGCCCATCTATGGTGGCAGACTCCATTTCTAACAAGAGCGTTGTCAAATGGTTGGATATGGTCGGCAGCTCGGAGTATAGAAGAGACTCTCCGTTTAGTCTTAGCTGGTGTAAATGCGGACACATATCCTGGTACCGGAGGTGTAATGTCGTTATTTTCATCCCATGTACCTCAATGAGCTTGCCCCTATCATAATGGCCAAATTCACGCGTATCTAAACAAAACTTTACAGTGGGCTTCCACTGATTCAGCATCCGTTGGTATTCTTTGCCCCATCTACTGCAGGAGTGACGGGTGAGTTCTATGTTCACTGTTCTCAAATTGGTAAACAGCCGGGCCATCGCTTCGTATGGTTGGCTTTCAAAAATAAACTGATCGTCCTCGGCATCAAAAATATAGAGGTTTTTCGTCAGTGCAAGCGCGGTTTGAAATTGCTTGATTTCGGAAAGGCGCAAAATCTCTCGATACCCTATTCCATTCACAAGTTTAAAGAATGCCGGAGCGTATATCATGGCAAATTCGTCCAAATATTTGTCCGAGTTGCACGTAATGCTGTGACCAACGCTGACGTCTTCCCAGATCTTTGGTCGACAAAGAGCGTCCCACGACCTTGACGCCAGTCTCATATTTTTCAACTCTGTGATTATTAGGAGTTGCAGTATGTGGTCGCAGACCTCGACAGGGAGCTCATCGATGTATACCATGATATTGCCACAAGCAGCGGGTGTTAATACATGGGACTCCAAGGGTTTTATTTTATGCGGCAAAGCGCCATAAGGTTCGTCCAATCACACCACCGGTACAATAAAATTTAAGCATACTTGGGGATAGCAATCTGAATTACACGAATTAATTGGCTGCGGTAATACATGTATTGGTACCTAGATATCCTGTGCCGGTGGTGTTCAATGCCCAAGTTCGCAAGACCAACAAACCGAAGCATGGACTGAAAGAGCAGTACCTTGAACATGGTAATAGACAGTTGTCCAATCTCTTGATCTTTGTCGTCGGCAGTCTATTATCTTGGTAGCAGTGAATTACCAACGGTAGTCGTCTTTGGTATGCCGCAGCCGAGATTGGCCATCTACGGTAATATTGGCTACTGGAAACCTCTACGTTATATATATCGCGGACCATTTGAGCCATCTATGGTATTACCGCAGGCTATTGAGTCATCTACCTAATAGAATATTGTAGTTGATCATCTAGGTTAATCTATTGCAGGCTACTTGAGTTTGTACGGCAATACCACAATACCATAATGGTTCATTTTGCCAGACTGAACCCCCATTTTAGGAGCTACATGTAATTGATCCGTTATTGTTAGGTACAGTGTAACAAACCTCCCAACGCGTAACAAAGTGAGAAACCAACCAAAGCCATGTACCATGTCGAAAGCAAATACAATAAGATTAAAAAGGACCCTACCCGCATTTTAGATGAATGAATAGAACTAAATATAAAATTAATTGAATAGACAAGGGGGCAAGCCTCCTTGAACCCCCATTGTAGTCAATTGACTTGATCTGTTATAGATAGTTACATCGTAACAAACCTCCCAACACGTAACAATGTGAACAACCAATGCCATGGTGATACATGTACCAGATTGAGTTCAGTACAATAACAAGACTAGGGGGTAAGCCACTAGACCCCCTAGACGAAGGAATAGAACTACAGATAAAATTAATTGAATAGCCAAGGGGGCAAGCCCCCTTGAACCCCCATTGTAGTCAATTGACTTGATCTGTTATAGCTAGTTACATCGTAACAAACCTCCCAACACGTAACAATGTGAATAGCCTATGCGTAATACCAGATTGAGTTCAGTACAATAAGATACAAGACTAGGGGGTAAGCCACTAGACCCCCTAGACGAAGGAATAGAATTACATCTAAAATTAATTAAATAGCCAAGGGGGCAAGCCCCCTTGAACCCCCATTGTAGAAACTCAATTGACTTGATATGTTATAGCTGGTTACAACGTAACAAACCTCCCAACACGTAAAAATATGAATAACCTAAGCCACGGTAATATCACAATGCAGTACAATAAGATACAAGACTAGGGGGTAACCCCTATGACTCCCATAGTCGAATGAATAGAACTAAATATAAATGATCTGAATAGCCAAGGGGGCAAGCCCCCTTGAACCCCCATTGTAGAGAGTCAATTGACTTGATCTGTAATAGCTACGGTAGTTACAACGTAACAATGTGAATAAGCCATGGTAATAGATTGAGCGCAGTATTGTAGACGAATGAATAGATATAAAATGAAATGAATAATAGCCAAGGGGGCAAGCCCCCTTGAACCCCCATTGTAGTGTGGAGTAATGCCGAAAGTACGCCGAGGGATCTTGAAATGATTCCCGAAGACCGGGGAGCGCGGCTGACGCACGGCTGTGAAATTTCGGGGTCGGCCAAAGGCGGGGTGCGGGGCAGCCGACAGGGCGCCGAATGGCCCCCCCTGGCGTATAAAAGACGGCGGAGCAGCCCTTCCGTAGGCCGCGTGTCACCAGGAAAATAAAAAAAAGATGCTCTCCACGCTGAAACGCTCCTTCTCCACCTCCGCCAGAAGAATGTCCGCCGCCATCATCACCGACAACGTGCGTCCGCAGCCCGACAAGGTGCTCCGCGACATTGCCGACTACGTCCACGACTTTGAGATCGACTCCCCCGTCGCGCTCGAGACGGCGCGGCTCTGCTTCCTCGACACGCTCGGGTGCGGCCTCGAGGGCCTCAAGTACGACCAGTGCGCGCGCCTCGTCGGCCCCGTCGTGCCCGGCACTAAAGTCCCCAGCGGCACCAAAGTGCCCGGCACGCCGCACCAGCTCGATCCGGTGCGCGGCGCCTTCTCCATCGGCACGATCATCCGCTGGCTCGACTTCAACGACTGCTGGCTCGCCGCCGAGTGGGGGCACCCGTCCGACAACCTCGGCGCGATCCTCGCCGTCGCCGACTGGCAGACGCGGACCGCCAAGGCGACCGGCGGCAAGGACGGCAAGCTCTTCAAGGTCAAAGACGTGCTCGAGGCGATGATCAAGGCGCACGAGATCCAGGGCGGCCTCGCCATTGAGAACTCGTTCAACAAGGTCGGCCTCGACCACGTGGTGCTCGTCAAGGTGGCCTCGACGGCGGTCGTGTCGAAGCTGCTGGGGCTCTCGAAGGAGCAGACGATTGACGCGCTGTCGCACGCGTTTGTCGACGGCCAGGCGCTGCGAACGTACCGACATGCGCCTAATACCATGTCGCGAAAGTCGTGGGCCGCCGGGGATGCCTGTTCGCGGGCGGTGAACCTGGCGTTGCACGTGCGAAACGGCGAACAGGGCATGCCCTCCGTTTTGACGGCCAAGACTTGGGGCTTTTATGACGTTCTTTTCAAGGGCCGGGAGTTTGCGTTCCAGCGGCCGTACGGGTCGTACATTATGGAGAACGTGCTGTTCAAGATCTCCTTCCCGGCCGAGTTCCACGCGCAGACCGCCGTCGAGGCCGCCATGACGCTCCACGGCAAGCTCAAGGAGCTCGGCAAGTCAGCGGACGACATTGCCAGCGTGCGCATCCGGACGCAGGACGCCGCAATGCGCATCATTGACAAGAAGGGCCCGCTCTACAACTACGCCGACCGAGACCACTGCATCCAGTACATGGTTGCCGTGCCGCTCATCCACGGCCGCCTCACCGCTGATGACTACACCGACGCCGTGGCCTCTGACCCGCGAATTGATGCCCTCAGAGACAAGATGGAGTGCGTCGAGGACCAGCGCTTCTCCACCGAGTACCACGCGCCAGACAAGCGGTACATTGGCAATGCCATCCAGATTACGCTCAAGGACGGCACTGTGCTTGATGAGGTTGAGGTTAATTATCCAATTGGCCACCGAATGCGCCGTGAGGAGGGCACCCCGGTGCTGCTTGCCAAGTTTGAGCGCCACCTCAAGGGCCGTCTAGGTGATGAGCGAACCAAGCAGATTATTGCAAAGTCTGATGAAAAGGTTGGTGAGCTTGACGTTGACGAGTATGTTGACCTCTACTGCTAATTTTTTCCAAGCCCCCTTGTATATTCAATTCATGTCCTGTATAGCTTTCCCTTCTACAATGGGGGTCCAAGGGGGCTTGCCCCCTTGTATATTCAATCCATATCATGTATTTTTTTTCTCTTGGCCTACAATGGGGGTTCAAGGAAGCAAGCCCCCTTGGCTATTCAATCCATATCATGTATCGCTTTCCCTTGGTCTACAATGGGGGTTCAAGGGGGCTTGCCCCCTTGGCTATTCAATCCCTATCATGTATAGTTTTCTCTTGGTCTACAATGGGGGTTCAAGGGGGCTTGCCCCCTTGTGTATTCAATCCATATCATGTATCGCTTTCCCTTGGTCTACAATGGGGGTTCAAGGGGGGCTTGCCCCCTTGGCTATTCAATCCATATCATGTATTGTTTTCCCTTAGCTATTCAATCCATTTCATGTGTTGTTATCCCTTGGTCTACAATGGGGGTTCAAGGGGGGTTTGCCCCCAGTATTACAACATATATCATATACGGTAGCTCAATTGGATTTCTACTATCATATGCTCTATACCTTCGTCTACAATGGGGGTCTATTCAATCCATATCATGTATAGCACTATTCTTTCGTCTATAATAGCATGTCCTAGGTGGCCAGTCTCTTTAATATCTCAATTGCTTTATTTCATGTGGTCGTAGAGGTCTCTGTAAGTCATATTAATACCCCATGGCTTGCATCTGAACCGTTTTCCTTCAATTGCTCGCTTGCGCTTAGGTGTTGCCCCAACGCTGTTGTACCGCTTGGGTACACAATAGATGTGTAGTTCTACGTCTCTTAATTCCTTATCCTTGACATATCGCAGCATTCCACTGATATATTACATTACTGGTATTTCGAGCGCTACGTATTTGATTTCTAAATAGCTCATGTCGCCGGATTGAAATATCCAAAGGTGATATTACATAATCCGTTACATAAACAGTTTGGGCGGTTCTTCAACCCCAGCGCAGCATTGCTGCCTCCTCCATCGAACAAGAGTAGCCAACCATGTCGAGAACCAAGCGAGTTATGAAAGAGATGGAGGACGTGCGGACGGACTTTGACTCCAAAATCACCCTCCAGCCCGTCTCCGAGGCGGACCTCACCCACTTGAAGGGCACCTTCCACGGCCCGCCTGGCACCCCGTACGAAGGCGGCCTCTTCACCATCGACATCAAGATCCCGGTACGTGCCCCTGCCAATTGCCTAAACTGGCCTTACTAACCCCCTGAACAGCAAGAGTGTACGTCACGGATGGAGGCTTTTTGAGCCGTTGGGCTAACATTGACTGAAATAACAGATCCATTCAAGCCGCCGCAGATGAAGTTCGATACGCGCGTCTACCACCCGAACATTTCGTCCCAGACGGGCGCTATTTGCCTTGACATGTGAGTTTTGTGCGCCGTGTGGCCCGCGCTAACCAATTGGCAGTCTCAAGGACAAGTGGTCCCCGATCATCACGATCAAGTCCGCATTGATTTCGCTCCAGGCGCTACTGCAATCGCCCGTGCCAGAGGACCCGCAGGACGCTGAGGTCGCAGGCGTGTACCAAAAGGACTACAACGCGTTCAAGGCCAGGGCCGCGTAAGTACACTAATTCGCCCCATTTTGACTAACCCCCGACAGCGAGTGGACGCGCAAATACGCCGCCGAGGAGTCCGAAGACACGGACCTCGTCGAGCTCTACGGCCTCGACAGAAAGGCCGTCGAGGCGTTTGAGGGCATGGGCTTTCCCCGCACCAAAATCGTCAACGTTATGCGCCAGCTCGGCATTCGCGAGGTCTCCGAAACGGCCCACAACCAGATCCTTGAGAAGCTCCTCGAGTGAAAGAGCTGTCGAGTAATTAGTAATCGCATCGCCATATTCAAACTAAATCGCGCCTGTTCACTCAAATCTTTCTACAGTGAATTATTCGGCAATTGAGTTCAAAATTTGTGTAACCATCTTTTCAATTGACAAGGTAGAGGGGCTACAAGCTTTGTTACGCGGTTGGGAGATTGTAACAAACATTTACTTGCCAAAACAGACTGTGCAAAAACCATCTTTACCGTAATAAATTTGTAACCTTAGCGGCAATTCTCAAGACCGGCTAGTTTTATTCCGTAGCACTTTATCATTGAATGTGTAATGATTGGTGAAATTGGTGCTAGCAACGTCAAAAACATTGCCGTATAAGGAGTGGTTTATGCAACGAAGTGACGTAACATGCGACAGAATGGCGCCATCCTTGCACGCTTACAAGCTGCGATTGACATAAAATTCAAGTCATTGAACCAGCTTCAAAAATCAAGCGAAGAGAAGCGCTATATTACTTGGTAATATGTTATAGTGCAATTAGAAGCTGTACGGTAGTATCTACTTAGACTACACTGTAGTGCATCATGGCCATGTACCGGTATTGGGTTTGTAATTATTGTTGGAGCGTACTCGCACCAATTCAGGGCCTTAGGTATTGTATCTTACCGGTAGCCGTTTTTTTGTAAAGGTTTTATGGATTTCTTATAACAATTTCATTACGTCTCCCTCTTTTCAAACGACATTCTAATAAGAAAGATTTATCCTGATTTAGTTTAAGAACGAGGACGAGCTCAATTGAGCCCTGCAGGGTAAAGGGGGGTTTGGGGGGAATCCCCCCAACTACGGGAGCTCGAGGGCTGGCCCTCGAAAAAAAAGGGCAACTAAAGGTATACCATTGGACTACAAATAAAGGCCCTCCAAGTTCTCCTCGATCTTGTTCTTCATGACACGCTCTCTGGCCTGACGGAAGTCCTCTGCGGTGACCTTCATTCGGCGCTCGCGCAGCGCCAACAGCCCGGCCTCGGTGCAAATGGCCTTAATGTCGGCGCCGGACAGGTCATCCTTGGCGGTGACAAACTCGTCGAGGTCGACATCGTCGGCGAGGCTCATTTTGCTCGTGTGGATGCCGAGAATCTTGCGCTTAGTAGCCTGGTCCGGGTTCTCGAACAAAATCTTGCGGTCGATTCGCCCCGGCCGGATGAGCGCCGGGTCGAGCGACTCAATCTTGTTCGTCGCCATGATGACCTTGACCTCGCCGCGGTCGTCAAAGCCGTCGAGCTGGTTGAGCAGCTCGAGCATGGTCCGCTGCACCTCGCGCTCGCCGCCCGAGGTGGAGTCGTACCGCTTCGTGCCAATGGCGTCGATCTCGTCAATGAACACAATCGACGGCGCGTGGTCCTGCGCGATCTGGAAGATCTGGCGGCACAGCCGCGGGCCGTCGCCGAGGTACTTCTGGATGAGCTCGCTGCCGACGATGCGCAAAAAAGTCGCGCTCGTCTGGTTCGCGACCGCCTTGGCGAGCAGCGTCTTGCCCGTGCCCGGCGCGCCGTACAAAATGACGCCCTTGGGCGGGTTGATGCCCATCTCCTCGTAGAGCTCCGGGTGCGTCAGCGGCAGCTCGACCGCCTCCTTGATCTCCTGGATCTGCGACTCGAGGCCGCCAATGTCCGCGTACGACTCGGTCGGCGCCTTGTCGAGCTTCATGACCGACACCATCGGGTCCGACTCGTCCTGCAGCACGCCCACAATCGACACGGACTTGTGGTGCAGCAGCACCGAGCACCCGGGCTCGAGCAGGTCCTTGTCCACAAAGGACCGGATCGACACGTAGTACTCGGGGCCCGACGTCGACGACACAATCGCGTGGTCGTCGTCAATGAGCTCCTCCAAAGTGCCCACGCTCATCGGCGAGCCCCGCATCTCGTCCACCTTGGTCCGCTCCTCGGCCATCTTGTCGTCAATCGGCCGCAGCCGCTCCTGGTTCTGCACAAACTCCTCCTCCAGCAGCAGGTGGTCCTTGATCCGCTCCATCTTGAGCAGCCTCAGCTTGCTCCGCGTCGTCGGGTACACAGATGGCAGCTTCTGCGCCCCGTCAGGGCCCTTCTTCTTCTTCTTCTGGCCCCGCGTCTGCACAGGCGGCTCGTATCGCGGCTCTACAGCGGTTAGCGCGTTCCTCGCCCTCGGTTCACGTACTCTCGTTCTTCTACGCCGGTTAGTGCTGCCGCAGCTCAAGCGGGTACGTACCTTGTCCTTCTTCTTGTCCGAGTCGGACGGGGGGAGCCCCGATTGGTTTTGTCCCTGCGCCGTCAGTAATTGCCTTCTTCTTCGCTCACCTTACCATCTTGTCGTGAGTGGCAAGAAGCTTCGCGATCCCCTTTGGTGTCCCAACCCCCAGCCGCGCCCTTGCCACCCTGTAACAACGCCCGGGTACGCCCCCAGTTACGCTAAGCTAACACCGCCCGTCGTGTACTTGGGGGGCCAGCCCCCCAAACCCCCCGTGGCTGGGGGCCAGCCCCCAGACCCCCGTTGGACCCGCTGGTGCTCTGTTGTGGCAATTTGTCGGGGTTGGGTGGCGTGCCGTACTGGGAGTTTGTTACGCGTTGTAACGCGGTAACGGGAGCCTGGGGGCTAGCCCCCCAATTACGCTAAGCTATTTGATTACGGGTACAGCACGCCCGTCGTGTACTTGGGGGGCTAGCCCCCCAAGTACGCCAAGCTAGTTGTTTACTGGCTATGCAATTTGTTGAATTGAGTATTGAGTGATTGTACGTGGCAAGTGGTGACGCTGTAACGAGCTAGACGGGGGCCTGTTTGAGCTCTGTTGTGGTCGGGGTTGAGTGGTGTGCCGTAGCTGGGGGTTTGTTACATGTTGTAACGCTGTAACGGGGGCCTGGGGGCTGGCCCCCAGCTACGGGGGGTTTGGGGGGCTAGCCCCCCAATTACGCCAAGCTAGTTGTTTACTGGCTATGCAATTTGTTGAATTGAGTATTGAGTGATTGTACGTGGCAAGTGGTGACGCTGTAACGAGCTAGACGGGGGCCCGGGCCCCCAGCTGCGGGGGTTTTGGGGGGCTAGCCCCCCAAGACGGGGAAGTACGAGTATTAGCGTATTAGTAGAGCATTTGCGGTCTATTTCTCGACGAGCCACTTGTAGATGACGGACATGTCCTTGGAGCGGTACTTGTCGGTGTTCTGGACGGCGTCGTAGATCTCGACCGCCTTGTCGGCCATGGCAAGGTCGAGGCTGGACAGTTTGGCGGCGTCGATGGCGAGCTTGAGGTCCTTGTTCATGAGCGCGACATTGAACCCGCCCTCGTAGTCTCTGCTCGACGGGGTGTTCTCGCTGACCCCGGGCACGGGGTTGTTGACCTCTGTCGACCAGCAGCGGCCGGAGGAGGTGTTGACGATCTGCGAAAACACCTTCATGTCGAGCCCGAGGTGGTTCGCGAGCTGGAACGCCTCGGAGGTCGCAATGTTCGTCAGCGCAAGCAGGTAGTTGTTGGCCAGCTTGGCGGCGAGCCCGGCGCCCGGCTTGCCGCACGGCACAATCTTGCCGCCCATGTGCTTGAGAACGGGCTCAATAGCCGCCAGGTCGTCGGACCCGACCATGAAAGTAAGCGTGCCGTTCTTGGCCCCGGCGACGCCGCCGGACACAGGGGCGTCCACAAAGCGGCCGATATTGCACTCCTTGAGCAGCTCAGCGGTGTCCAGAGAGGTCTGGACGTCCGCAGTGGACGAGTCAATGAACAGCTTGGGCTCCTTGGGCGTCTCGATCCGCGCAATCTCGCCGTAGACCTGCCGGACGTGCTTTCCCTCGGGCAGCATCGTGATGACGGTCTCGCATTGCTCCGCTACGGCGGCCGCGCTTTTGGCCTTGACGACATTGCCCCCGGCGATCTGGTCCATGGACGCGCTGTTCACGTCGTAAACGTGCACAGAGTCCTGTTCAGGCAGCTTGGCCCGCAGGTTTTGCGCCATGTTCAGCCCCATGCGCCCGAGACCGATAAACCCGTAGTTTGCGTTCATCGGCCGGCAGCTGGAAAAGCTTCGTCGAAACACAAGCATCTTCGTTCTTTGGTATTTTGGACGCTTCTTTACTCCGCGTATATATTTATAAACGCACCATCCCCACCTTTCGGGGTCCAAACGGCTATCCACGGGCATTACTCGGCATCCAAACCCCGCCATTTCTGCACGCCATCCGGCTACGCCGGGGGGCTATAGTACACGGTTTATGTGTTTTGTAGCGCGATTACTGTACGCGGCCAGTGATTTCACCGCGTTTGGCGCGCCATTGGTCGTTAACGGCTAATCGAGAGGTATTATGCATGTCTCAGCCGCAATCAGTGCGGCTGGATTGGCAGCACTCGTAACGGCGCCCCAGCAAGCGCTTGGGGGGCTAGCCCCCCAAACCCCCCGTAGCTGGGGGCCAGCCCCCAGACCCCCGTCTGCCAGAGCTCAATTGTCGTCGCTAGAGATGGATCTCGTCCATTCTGAAGTGCTGATGAATACGCTTAGCAATAGTACAAAGTGTATATAACAGCACGTGGAGGCCTACCCCTCCTGACGTCAGACCCGCAGGGCCCGATGATTCCTGGCCAGATGAGCCCAGCTATTGCTGCCGAATAAACCAACTCACAGCGGCTTGTCATACAGACAGGAGCGATTTCAACCGTCTTGCTGCCCTTTCCAGTGCCTATTACGTAGGCGATCGGGGTGCAGAGTGCTGTAGGTCAGAGTGTGGGTTAGTGCGCGCGCGATACGGGAAATACGGTAAGTTGGACCACCAAGGGCCCGCCTGGTTACGGACACGTCGGATCAGGAGAGAGATGGTTTCGTCAGATGTCAAGTCATCGTCGTCTGATGACTCGTCGACCCACTCGCATGGCGGCGGGCACAAGTTTCTCAAGTTCCTGAAGAAAAAGCCCGAGGACGCCAAGAAAAACGGCCAGTATGACGAAGGCAGCTGTTCCTTCTCGGTCGCAGTCGCCGAAGACAAAAACGACCGCTGCCGCAGGACAATGGAGGACGCGCACACGTACATTTACAACTTTGGCGACAACCCGGATGACGGGTACTTTGCCGTCTACGACGGACACGCCGGTCGCGGTGCCGCCGAGTGGTGTGCAAAGCGTCTCCACCAGCTCGTAGAGAGCTCCATCAAGTCAGGGAGCCACAGTACTGTGTCGCATGCGCTTAACGTGTCATTTATTGAGGCTGATGAGCAGATGGGCCGCCAGGGATTGCAAAATAGCGGCTGTACGGCTGCCGTGGCGCTCCTGCGGTGGGAAGGCGAGAAGCAGCGAAGAAGAATGCTTTATGTGGCAAATGTAGGCGATACGCGGGTCATTCTCTGTCGTAATGGTGTGGCGCTGCGCCTCTCTTATGACCACAAGGGCTCGGATCATCACGAACAGAAGCGAGTACAGAACAGCGGTGGGATTATGATTAACAATCGTGTCAACGGTGTGCTGGCCGTAACAAGGTCTCTCGGGGACAATTACATGAAGGAGCTGGTTTCCGGGTCCCCATACACGACTGAGACGGAGCTGTGTGCCGATGACGAGTTTATTATTGTCGCGTGTGATGGGTTGTGGGACGTCTGTGACGACTCTAAGGCGGTTGAGATGATTAGGGGCATTGAGGACCCTGGAGAGGCTACCCAGACGCTTGTTGACTACGCGCTGCAGAACTTCAGCTCTGACAACCTCACTTGCATGGTTATACGCCTTGATCAGAGCGTATTTTCAAGCCAGTAAACGCACGAAGGACAACCCGATTTTGCATATATTTGCATATACCTTTTTTGCCATTGCCCTTTTTATTGGTTGCATATTCTCTTTTTTTTCCCTCAATTTTTGGCCTATCCCTGCGGCGGGGTGAGGCTTGAGCCGCATGAGCCGCATAAACTTGCCCAAAAAATTAATATAGCGCAAAAATACTATCATTCAAGCTACTATTGGAGTAATGCCAACGCCACTACGGCAGATTCATTACGACAGGTACATTACCGCAGACTCTTTACTGCAGCGTATATGCTAAATCGTCGTGTTAATACATTACTGGTTCATTAAAAAGTCAAATTCGTCACCGAACAATCCGTTATCCATATCCCCCTCCTGGCGCTGCCCCACCGACCCCAGCAAGGCGTTCAAATCCTCGTCAAACTCCATATTACTCTCAAAGTTCTCCACCCCGTTAACGTCCTTCTCTTTCTCCTCAGACTTGACGCCGTTTTCTTCGGATACTTGGTCATTACTGTCTGGTTCGCTCTTCTTCTCTTCCTCGTTTTTCTCCTCCTCTTCTTTCTTCACCTCTTTCTCTTCCATTTCCTCGTTCTTCACCTGCTCCTCCTTGGCCTTCAGCTCGTTGGCAGCTTGCTCTTTCTCCTGCTCCTCTTTGAGCTTCTGTTTCCTCTGCTCCTCCATAGCATTTTTGATATATTGTCTGCTCAGCTGGATTTCGATGTCTACTTCGTCCAGGATCCTATGGTACCCTTTGAGCGCGATGTCGATCGAGGACTGGAGGATGGTGGGCGGATTGGGCACGACCCTTTGGTTGCTATAGGTGCATATATGGCTCAACAGGTTCCCTGAAGACACCAGCACGGCCTATTATATTAGTCGAATCTCTAAAACTATGCAGACATACGTTAAAAGACTCTTTCAGCCTGGCATCCATAATCCCTCCGCGTCGTGTCTATTGAGTGGCCTGTGGTCCCGGACTACAGGCCGGGAGGTACGTTATATAACTACTTAATTAAGTTACAGTTGTGCGGCTTTAGCGGCTCGTTAATTGGCATACTGGCCACGTTCGAGGGGAAGAAGATACGGTAGGAAATGGACAAGCTTTGTCTTATTATTATAAGCTTCGAGCTCAGTAGTAATGACTTTTTGTCGAATGTATCTGCTTGATGTCCGCCCGTATGTCATATTTCAACAGCACCGGTAATGCTATTCAAGCTCTGCCCCTCTCCAACTCTATACCTGACGCTATAGCAGCAGTATGTAGCAATTGCTAGCTCTGCCAGAAGCCATACTATCTCGCTACTAAAGCCGCAATCACTTCACTGTATCTCTACCGTCTCTGGCAGTGGCGAGGGCCGGGTAACCCCGGAAAATGACGGAAACCCCAATTTAGACGAGGCCCCAGGAAACCTCCCAACGAATCAACGGGCAGCATCGCTTGGGAGGAGCGACGTAGTATTTTTCACTCGACCCTTTTCAATAGTCCATCTAAAGACTAATAATAAAAGAGATAAAAGATGTTCCGAGCTATCTCCAGTAAGGCCATCCGACGACCAGCCTCTTTGGTCCTGCGACGAGGCTACGCCGAGGCTGCTGCCACCACCGACAAGATCAGCCTTTCCCTGGCCCTCCCACGAGAGACCCTTTACGAGAACACCGAGGCGTATGTGCGGCACATGTAAGAGATTGCGCGAGTTCTAACGAGTACTGTAGCACCCAGGTTAACATTCCAACCACTGCCGGTGACCTTGGTATTTTGGCTAACCACGTTCCCACCATCCAGCAATTGCGACCGGGCCTTATCGAGGTCATTGAGCCATCTGGCACCAAGCAGTTCTTCACCTCTGGCGGCTTTGCTACCGTGAACGAGGGTTCCACTCTTGAGATTAACGCCGTCGAGGCCTACCCGTTGGAGGACATCTCCGCTGAGGTGAGTTGTTACATGACAAGTTTTAGAGAGACTAACCGAATTTCAATTTAGGCCGTTAAGAACCTCACCTCTGAGGCTCAGACCAAGGCTGCCTCTAGTGACGAGGTCATTGCTACCGAGGGCAAGATTGAGTTGGAGGTCCTTGAGGCCCTTGCCGCTGTTGCCAAATAGACCCCGCCGTATTATATTTGAAAAATAGATAAGGTTTGCATATTTGCCGTCTACCGTTATTATATTTGCAAGTTGAGCCTACCGTTTCCTAGTTTAGTCAGGTAATTTGGGGTATTCGAACGAATTGTTAGGCCCCTGCATTGTACTGTACCAGGCAATTTACTGGAATTTATCTTATCAATTTACCATGGTAGAGCATTATTCATTTTGGCATTGATATTCAATATCGGTACTATTCGTCTTCGCAATTGATATTGAGTGAAGAGAGTTGATGTATTGTACCTTGGTGGTAACGTTCAAGTGAATATTTCCCGCAAGAAAGGTAGAGCCGCATAAGCCGCACGTAGTGTGTACACTAATCTTTGAATATTGTACAATCTAAATACATCCCAGTGAATAAGCGCAACAAAAATACTCTATTTCAATTGATTCCTTCAACGTGTACTGTTTGAAGACAATTCAGAGCGTGTCAGGTATCGTATGAACATTGGGCATCGTCGACACTCCAAAAAAATCAAGCAACTATCCCGCACATTTGTGGTCCTACTGTATGGTACCAATTTGCATAATTGGGCTTATTGCATTTGATTTCAATACCCCTGTCTCCTACCGGTACATCTGTTTACTGGTAGACTCTAGTATGGCCGCACGGCTGAGCTTACCCCCCTTTTTTCTAAACCTTTAGCGATGGGCGACCTCCGTTCTCCACCAACGACAAGCAAGGAATTATAGAGCAAAGGAGCAAAAGCAGGGAGATATGGACGAAGAGCGGCAGAGCCTTTTGCCCTTGTTCACCCCGTCGCTATTGGACGCGATTCCGATATACAGCATTGTGTTAGATACCTATGATCTTGTAGTATCGCGCGTCGACATCAGCCTTAAATATGACCAGCTCAAATCGCCCCAGATCCACTCGTTTCTCATTAAACCTCTCTTGGAGGAGCTGAAAGAGGACCTTTGCCCGGGGACTCTGTACGCGCTCATGGCGAATATGCTTCAGTTCAACAAAGAGAGCTCTTCTAACGCAGCTATGGCCGGAGTCATGGCTACGAGAGCGACAATCTGTGAGATCGTGGCTATCAGGCTGCTCAAAGAGTACTCGGACTCTGACGATCTGATGAACGCGCTCACCTATGACTTTTATCCGCTCGCCAATGGCACGCCCGTGAACCAATTGGTGCCTCGGTGGCAGCGCATTTCAACACTGGAAGTAGCAATTAAGGCAGAGGCAAAGCGGTTCCTGTCCCATCCGGTGGTTATTGAAGTCCTAGAGGAGATTTGGAACGGGGCCGTCATGTTCCAGTCCTCAATGCACAAGCTCCATCGCGTCAGGTTCGCCAATGAGGAGGAAGTCGTCTCTGCAGGGTACGGGCGTAGAGGACCAGGGGTCCGTTACAAATATGAAGACGCGAGTATTTTCAAACTCTCTCGTTTGAGAGTGCCCCGGTACCGCCACTATCTCAATATGTTTTCGTTCTGCATCCTTCTCGTGCTCTATGTGGCTGTGCTATATAAGCACGACAGGCAATTTTCTGGTATAGACTTGATCTTCTGGCTGTGGAGTCTGGGGTTTATCTTGGACGAAATCGTTGGATTTAGCGATGCCGGATTTACTCTTTATGTCATGTCGCTGTGGAATTGGTTTGACCTCATCATACTGCTGCTTCTGGTAAGCTATGGCTTGCTCAAAGCGGCATCACATGTTGCTACAGGATCCCAGTCAAAGTCCCTGGCTCATGTCGCTCACGACTTGTTGGCAACAGTAGCGATATTCCTCTTCCCGCGCCTGTTCAGCATTCTCGACAGCTACGAAGTCTTCTCGCAAATGGTTGTGTCGGTGCGTAAAATGTGCGTTGATCTGACTGTCGCATGTATTATTATCATTATCTTCTCATCTGGGTTCTGGATCGCCTTCACCATGGCGTTTGCTCGGGACGTATACTCCGCGAACAAGGTGGCCTATGACATGATGAAGATTCTCTTTGGATTCACTCCAGCAGTCTGGGACACTTGGCAGTACTATTCTGTGCTCGGTAGAACAATCCTTGTGTTCTATCTGTTCATTACCCACTTCCTCATGTTGACAATACTTATTGCTGTGCTGACCAACTCATTTGCTGATGTCACCTCTAATGCACATGAGGAACACCAGTACTTGTTTGCCGTCAACACTATCACCATGATCAAGTCCGAGTCATCTACCTTCTTCTCCTACACAGCTCCGCTGAATCTGCTGGAGTGGGCAGTGCGCCCATGCATCTACATCATGCCTTTGCGGAGCTTCCTCGTGCTTAATAGGACCCTCATTAAGATCACGCACTTCCCATTCCTTCTCACGATATTTATTTACGAAAAGCTTCATCTGCGGCTGACTCGTCTGCGAGAGCGAAGAGTCAAAGAGGCTGAATCGCTCCGCAAACAAGTCCTGAAACAGAGCCAAATACCGGCAAAGCCCAATCATCTGTACAATATTTCCAACGGCCGTCCTCAGCTTGATCTACAGCCTGGTTCTCGTCAGCGAACCCCTCCCCAATCTGGTACCCGACCATCTTACAGCAGAACTAACTCACGAATGAGAGTGACGGCTGGTAACTCGCGGTTAGCTGCAGATAAGAGGAAGAGCAGCCGTACGAAAAAAGTGTCCAATGACGACCTTCTGGATGAGGTATTCAAGCGGCCGTACAAGGGCACTGTCAAAGCCAAACAGCCCAGTATTGTTCTTGAGGATGACATGCCCATGAGTCATAGTACTCGCTTTCTGTCAGACCAGTTCCTGTCCGATCCAGAAGAGATCCTTAGAGACTCCAGGCTGGACACCGAGGTAGATGATGCTGACTCTGAAAATAACGGCTCTGATTTCGATGACGACGATGATGACGATGACTTCAGCATTGCCCCATCAGCAGGAGCTGCTCTATTCCATTCGCAACCGCTTCCGGCAAGAAGAAGCAGACCCCGGAATATGTCTGCAGCCGGATCATCCGCTAGTCCTGCAGTGGAAAATGGATTAGACCAATATTACAACCGATCACGGGGACGCAATCCTAGAGTGGGTGTTCACCCAACTAAGAAACGATCCCGCCTGTTCTCTTCTGCCTCTTCGATAGTTCGTCAGGGCGCTGGTATGCTGGCTCTCTCTCCGACGCGATCTGTTATGGACAGGCAATGGAGCTTGTCCAGGAAATCTAATCGTTACCTAACCCCAGGGGTCCGAAATGTATCCCAGTCTTCTATGCGCTACCGAGGTAAACAGGGTGCGCAAAAGCCATGGAGCAGAGAGCATGGAAGTGATGATGTCGCCGAGACGGATGACGCGGCCCTTGAAGATGAATATGACGATAGCGAGTTTGGCGGAGATGAGGTTGTGACGGAAAATGAACGCGCGGCATTGATCCGGGGTCTAGGACAAGCGGGTCAGTTCTCCGAAGAGATTCATGATATGACCCAACTTATTATGCGCCGAATGGAGGCACTGGAGAGTGGGTTCAAGAATATTGAAGGAATTTTGGGCAGAATGCCAGAGCTCGTGCAATTATCACATTCATCAGGGGAAAATACTATCAGCCATCATTATCGAGATAGCTCGCTGGCAACAATTGTGGAAAATAGTGCTACCAGTGGTGAATCTTCAGACGCTACAACTACTTGCCCGCCGAATGTTTCCTCGGCAGATACCTAGGATAAGAGCAATCGCTTTGACATTTTAGCCCAAAAGCCTTTTAGTGTACAATATGAGCAAACTCCAATTAATTCTGAATAGTACAGTGATCGCTTTTTCTGTCTGGCCAGCGATGCTATACTTTTAAATGTTTTTTTAGACTTAAGGATTGGGTACGAACATATGGCAGCCATAATACCGGTAGATTTATTTATTCATTCATTCATTCAGAACTACCGGTACCTAATAAATATACTGAAAGTTACTACAGATACAAAAGACTTAAGTTGCAACACTGATAAGCATGAACGAATACCGGTAGGAGAAGCAACATCGTGTATCGTAATCGACCTGTATAAACGAATGTATTTAGTAAAGTTCTAACGCCTCCTTTGGGGCGATAAATTGCTTGTGATACGTAATTCCTATACAATAAGCAAACCAAATCAATGCTTTCAGCCGCTGTACCATGAGGACTGGCTATTCCCGAGGGTCCCCGAGGGTCCAGGACATAGCGGCCAAAACTTACTTAGCAGTGGCTGTAAAGGCTTGCTACAACGAATTCAAACATTGTTGGAGTACGAGTACCGTATCGCTTGTACAATGTCCTGCATTGTAACGTCCCTGTCCACATTCGGAGGTCTCCGGATGAGGACATGGCTCAAGTCAGCCCCTTTTAGTGCCACTATCGCCCGGTGACTAAGTGATTAGTCAGCCGAAGGAGGACAAAAGAGAAGGGGAGCCCCAACGGAGCCGGCAGGCCCGTTGAGACTCCCCAGGAGAAAGCTGACTGACATTACTCACCAGCCGGTTAGCCACAGAGCGGTGATTCGCTAGGGGCACCGCGACTAGTGCAGCGTCAACCAGGGAGAACTCAACATCTTCGGTAGAGAGTGTGTTTCGCCAGTATATAGCAATAGACAATAATCCGAAAGATGAGGAGTTCAAAGGTTGACGGAAGCTAGGGTTCTTATAGACCCGTAACTCCCGAGGTACGGCGGATATTAAAGGAAGTGGCTGGTCCACTAAGTCGGGTGGCTTGCCAATGCCGCGTGACGTATGAAACGTACAGAGTATGGACGATGGACGTTACAGCATAGCTCGCCTAAGCTCTCACACCCTGGTCTGCGGCCCCACATTCTGGTCAATGCATGCATGTAACGTCCCTGTCCACATTCGGAGGTCTCCGGATGAGGACATGGCTCAAGTCGGCCCTTTGCGCATCCATGCCTGGTCCGGATTCCAGCATACGTATGTTAATTAATTAAAGGTACGTATTATGCGAGATTATGCATGTTTGATTCTAAGATAATGTACTAGATCAAAATTGCAAAAAGAATGCTCCGTGGGAGGCTCGAACTCCCGACCTTCAGATATCGTCTTCTATACTTGAATCCGAAGATTCTCGCATATGAGACTGACGCTCTACCGACTGAGCCAACGGAACAGTCAACTTGTTGAAAAAAAAATTTTACAGACATATAAAAGGAGTCGAAATTTTCGTTTCAGCGCCGCACGTTGTGCGGCGCATGCGGCGTTAAAATTTTGCAATTTAGTATAAATTAATATGTAATTATATTGCTTTGATTAGTAATATTCTCACACTGATATTATAATATCCATATATTCGTGTATAATTACGCAATTGCGGATTTACGTTATCTGTGTTTTCTGCCACGGGATCGCGTTTGCAGTGGTCTTGAATGAATGAATTTTCTGTATTTATAGCCCTTTGCCACCTTGTGACCGAGTTAGGCTCTATATAGTACAGCGTACCTCGAATATTTGTCCGCTTAGCAAACGGTTCGACATATTATAACAAATTAATGAAGTTCAAACCATTTGACAGATGGGGCCAATTAGTCACACGCGTGTGTTGATGGCACGAATTAGTGGTAGACCATTCCCTGCATCTGCTTGCCGAGTAATTCAGGGAGCCTTACTTTTATGCAAAGAGAAATGAGCCCCTCGTGCCATCAACACACGCGTGTTGACTAATTGGCCCCATCTGTCAAATGATTTGATCTTCATTAATTTGTTATAATATGTCGAACCGTTTGCTAAGCGGACAAATATTCGAGGTACGCAGTACTCTATAGAGCCTAACTCGGTCACAAGGTGGCAAAGGGCTATAAATACAGAAAATTCATTCATTCAAGAGAAATGAGCCACATATAATGCTAAAAGCCAAATATCCGACCACAGTCATGATGATAGGGTACAGTACCTGGTAGTACGTAGAGACACCGTAACTATAATATCATTCATTCATTCATTTGAACTTCATTAATTTGATATAATATGTCGAAACGTCTGCCAAGCGGGCAAATATTCGAGGTACGCAGTACTCTATAGAGCCTAACTCGGTCACAAGGTGGCAAAGGGCTATAAATACAGAAAATTCATTCATTCATTCATTCATATAAAGCTAAGCTCTGGGCACCATTGCGGGGAATTAATCTTGCAGGTGACGGTGGAGATATGCTATCGTTGTGGTGGCTTAATCACATATGAGCCGAGCTTGGGCCTGTCGGGTATCCCAGGTGTGCTGGCAATAGTACCTCCCTCGTGGTTCGGCCCACATTGTCGGCAAAATCACCGACGTCCGATGCGCATTAACGAGGCATTCATGAGGCGATGAGCAACAATATTGCTGAATTGGAAAACAGTTTAACCGCCACAGCCAGAAGCTTCTTTGCATAAAGGTAGACATTGTAGATTGGTAGGTTACAATGTACTTTCATTCAAGATTTGTATTTCGTTCCCAACAGGTTAAATAGGACCAACCAAAAGGATGGCTCATAATACAGGTACTGTAGCGTCACATTATAGCTCCAAAATAAAGTTTAACGGTTTTAGGAGTAATGCAGACAGGGTACGTGATTGTCAACATGATTGGCGCCATGCAGCGGATACATGTGGGGAATATCGGAGACCTCGGAGGTGTGCGCACTCCGACATGTTCTGCAGCAGATATAAAAAGAACTGAAGTTCAAAGAGAATTATATCAAACGGTAGAGAATTGATAAAATGCCAGAACTTGAACAATGGGAGAAGCGAGCTCGAGCCGCACAGACTCGACGGGCGGCGCAATTGCCCGAAGAGTACATTATCCCCAGCAACCAGCTCCCAGCAGACTCTGTTAAAGACGTTTCAAACTTTCCGGTCGAGTCTGGTCTTTTCACGGACCGCGAGCTTGAGATAACTGAAAGCAGCGTACCAAAGTTGTTGGAGAATTTGAAGTCCAAGAATTATACGGCGCTCGAAGTCGCACAGGCCTACATCAAGCGAGCGGCCTACGCCCATCAGCTCACGAATTGCCTCTCCGAGATGTTTTTTGAGCGAGGAATTGAGAGGGCCAAGGAACTAGACGACATTTATGAGAAGACCGGAGAGCTTGTAGGCCCATTGCATGGAATTCCAGTCGGGATCAAGGACAACCACAACATCAAAGGGACCACCTGCGCGCTTGGGTTCACCAAGTTCTCCGAGGAGATTTCTGATAAGAACTCGGCACTGGTCGATATGCTCCTAGAAAAAGGTGCGGTAATTTACTGCAAATCTACTGTGCCAATGGCGATGATGTCTTCCGAGACCTCTACGAACCTGTTTGGGACTACATTGAACCCCAAGAACCGTACCCTTACAGTTGGAGGTAGCAGTGGAGGCGAGGGCGCATTGCTTAGCCTTGGCGGTGCTGCGGTGGGTATTGGCTCCGATATTGGCGGGTCCATTCGGATGCCAAGCTCGCATAACGAGCTCTACGGGCTTAAGCCAACTGGCCACCGATTCCCGACCTACGGGTGCCGGCCAGGCAATGCTGCACAGGTATTTGTCACGTCTGTGATTGGGCCCATGGCGAGGGACATTGACTCCATGGACTACCTTACACGGGTAGTGCTTAACTCTGACCCTAGCTTGGTGGATTACAATGCGGTGCCGCTGCCATACCGGGAGCAGAAGCTTCCACAGAAGCTATCCTTTGCTGTCCTCAGGTCAGACAACCTAGTGCGGCCGCTTCCAACGGTACAGCGGGCACTGGAGCAGACCATTGCCGCTGTAAAGGCTGCTGGCCACGAAGTCATCGAGTGGGAGCCGGTTGGCATGGCGGAGCTGGCTGAGATGGCCATTGCCTTCTTTGGTTATGACGGCGGGCAGAGCATTTTGAGCAACCTTGATGGTGAGACGCCAGCGACAATTGTTGACAAGAGCAGGGTCAAGGATAGGCACGGCTCTGAGCTGGCGCAGTTGCAGATCAAGCGGAAGCAGGTCGAGGCGGCTGTATTCGAGCAATGGAAGGCGACCGCCAAGCGGACGTCGACGGGGCGGGAGATTGACGGCATCATTTCGCCAGTGATGGTCTTCCCATCGCACCCACACCATTACCAGGGTACATACGTCAACTACACGTCGTTCTGGAACGTTCTGGACTATCCGGGTATGGTGTTCCCGGTGACGCGGGTTGATCAGGAGAGGGATGTAGTGCCGGGCGACTTTAAAGCGACGAACCCGTACGAGGAGAGCATTTGGAACCGGTACAAGCCAGAGCTTTATGAGAACGGTCCTGCGGGCCTCCAGGTGCTCACAAGGAGGTACCAGGACGAAAAAGCCATCGCCCTTGCCCGTGTCATCTCCGAAGCTCTAGCCTCCAACCGTAACTAACCACTTATTAGCTGCCTTAGATCATTCTGAGTCATTATACTACATATAGAGAATTCTACCATTTATTCCAACTGATGTCCTCTTGGAACGTGAATCATTTTGTTACATTGTAACTGTAAAGAGATACCAATAACCCCCCCCGTAGTCGGCTGCAATACTGGAAGCTAAACAGCATTGGAACCTAATCGTTGAAACTAATAAATTAAACATCCGCCCCCATACTCCGCCATTGGGTTTGTTCCGCTCTAACCAAATTAATCGCGATTGGCTGGGGGACCAACCCGGGGGTCCGGGGGGGTGCCCCCAGTTATAGGGGTTTTGGCGGGTGAGAATTACGCCAATTGAGTACAATGAGTTGTTATTTCGCGAAGATGTAATAAATTGTGACCAGCGCCACTGTAATGAACTAATCTATCGATGTGTGATATACATTAAAAACCCTCTACCCAGATCTGCCAAGATCGTACTCCACTTTTTCTATCTGCTGATAGCACAGGATAGTAGAATACAGTTACGAGTTGCTCTCAGCTCTGTCTACAGCATATACCGTGATATACCGTACCTCGTGTACCGGGTTGTTTATTGGTACGGCATCGTAGCAAAATGTAACGGTTGGGTATCCCGGAGCGCGCGCATAAGGGGCTTGCGTACCCGGCTACCGGGAGATGCATACCCCAGATTTCGAGCGCATATTTCTCCGAGATTATCCGAATAGCATCCGAGAGGCATTAAAATCAAACGATAAAAGCAGCATATAAACGAGCAAACGATAGGACGCAAAAGGCGCGAGTTCCCGTCGAGAGCGGAGGGCCCAAGCACTTTGTAGCATTTTTCAAGACTTTGAGTGATGTGCGGGAGATCTCTGACAAAGAAGTGGGGCGAATCTCCACAAGTTTGCCATTGCACCCTGCGCCATACCATCACAAGAGACCCCAACCGACCCGTTAAGCGCACAGACCACCAATTAAGGCGGGCGAACCGGGCATAAATAAATCAAATACAGTCGCCGTAGTGCAATAAAACTAAAGTAAGCAAACGAAGACGCCCCATAAAGCGCAAGATTGGGGGTCAGATTCGGGGAAAGTGGGGCGATGGCCCAACTGGGCAACTCCTTGTGTATCACGGACCAGTCGCTTCTCCACTGTGATCAGGTGACAGGCACGCTTGTCGCGGCGTATATAAAGCCCTGGGGGTCCGGGGCATCCTTGTTTCTTTACAGCCACTTTGCCACACAATTCGGAGCTGAGAAGAACCACCAAACGCAATTACGTAAACCAATAACGATGGGATTGGATAAGAAAGACCACGATAGCTTGTACGCCGGCTACTCGTACGGAATGGAGACCCTTGCGGACTACAAGCACGGCGGCTACCACCCGGTCAACTACAATGACCGACTCGGGGAGGGGGACCGGTACGAGCTCATCCGCAAGCTTGCGCACGGCATGCACTCGACGGTGTGGCTTGCCATTGACACGACGACCAAGAAGTATGTTGCGCTCAAGATTATGACGGGCAAGGTGTCGCGCAAGGCGGACAAGACGCCCATTCTCGACGAGATTGCCAAGGCGACCAAGGACGCGCCGCACGTTGTGCAGGAGCTCGAGCACTTCAAGTTCAAGGGCCCCAACGGCAACCACATTGCGTCGGTGCAGGAGGTCATGGGCCCCGACATTGAAATGTTTTGGCACGTGATGAACGACAAGCGGTTCGCCAAGAAGATGGACAAACTCAAGCTGCCCATTGCCAAGTCGATTCTGCGCCAGGTTGCTCAGGCGGTCGAGGTGTTCCACCGCAACGGCATTGCGCATGGCAACGTTGAGATGACCAACGTTATGCTCGAGCTCGAAGGGCTCGACGAGGTGAGTCACACGTACCTCGAGCTGCAGCTGTCGGCGGATAAGGACCAGCTGGTCGAGCCGCCCAAGAAGCAGAAGGGCCTGCCGGACCAGGTTGTCATTTCGGTGCCGCTGCACAAGTACGTCAAGATTGACGCCGAAGACCAAGGCGTGCACGTCAAGCTCGGCGACATTAACGCGTCGTTTGACGTTAAGAGCCCGCCAGCCGACGGGTCGCTGGCGACGCCGCGAGTGAGGGCCCCCGAGCTGGTTCTCGGCGGGGACAATCTCAATTTGGGCGTTGACATTTGGTCGCTCGGCGTCATGATCTTTGAGATTGTGTGCGGCCGGCGCATGTTTGATCTTCAGAAGAGCAAGCCCAAGGAGCAGGACGACGAGCTACTGTTCCAGATGAACTCGATTGTCGGCGCTCTTCCCGAGGACCTGGCCAAGAAGTGGAAGCCGTCCAATGCGTTTAAGCAGTACGTTAAGGATGGCAAGGTCGAGGTGCCGCCACAGTACAAGCATACTCCGCAATTGGAGACGCACTTTGACAACTGGCGACCGGACTCGGTCAACAAGGCCGAGGCCCAGCAGATCAAGACGTTGCTGTCCAAGATCTTCCAGTACGACGTGACGAAGCGACCGACCATTACCGAAATAGTTAACGACCCATGGCTCAAGGCCTAGAAAGCCAGCAGCTAATGTATTTTATTTATGACCCGCGACAAGACCGACATTTCAACGTAGACAATATTCCCCCGTAGCACATTGCCTCGTGGACTACAAGCTGTAGACCAAAATATTCCCATCACAAACTACCCCGTAGAGCAACATAATCAGACTCGGGAGGTGGTGTGGACCACCGGCGTCCTGACAAGATGGGTGGGATAACCGTTGTGAAATGTAGATGACGTCTGGCAGATTTATTCCAAAAGAAGCTGCCGAAACGCAAAATGAGGACTTTTGTCGTGCATATTATGTGGTCTTCTGGCCACATGGGCGGTACAGGCAGATCGGGTTGCTCTTTTCGGCGCGCCTGTGATCGTAGAAGGCCAATTTAGCTACATATCTTGAAACGCGTAACGAGCCCCCCATGTGAGAAGAGCCCCAATTGCCGGTCGCTTCTAGAACCGCCCAACAGCCGAAAAACCCTTACCAAGAAGCAGTCAAAGCAGGCCAAACGGGCACAAGCAGGCCAGGCAAGGAATCAAGCATCAAATCAGACAGGCACAGACAAGCAGTAGCGCCAACTGGATTGGGGCAAAATCATGCATGGCCGTCCGCAGGGATTTGAAATGAAAGGACCAAGTGGCGGAGGGTACGTACACCGGCGGTTTTCTTTTTGGGTATTTTTTTAATCGGCGCGCCGCGCAATGGTAAACATAAACACAAGCTGTCGTCCTCCTATCGCCTTTGCTGAGAAAGAGAGGTCAATTACGCGATCTATGGGCGATGGAGACACCGCGAACGCCTAAGAGAACCAGACAGTATGGCGTTGATCCAGGATCGTTCACACCCTCGCAACGGGTGAAAGATACCGTTCCGCCCATGAGCAACTACGTAAGTCCCCTCCCCGCTTTGGGGCCAGTAAATCTGACAGACTAGGCATTGGGCGATTGCCTTGGGCGCGGAGCCTACGCCACTGTATATAGAGCTTTGAACCTGGCGACGGGAGAGACCGTTGCGGTCAAGCAATTCAATCTCTCCGATGTCGCAAAGTCGGACACTGATACGATCATGATGGAGATCGATCTGCTAAAGAACCTCAACCATCCCAACATTGTCAAATATCATGGGTTTGTCAAGAGCAACGACACCCTTAGCATTATTTTGGAGTACGTATCGTTAACCAAGGGTTGTCGAGTACTAACTAGGCAGGTACTGCGAAAACGGATCGCTGAGTAACATCTGCAAAAAGTTTGGCAAGTTCCCCGAGAACCTGGTCGCCGTTTATGTTTACCAGGTTTTGCAGGGGTTGGCGTTCCTGCATCAACAGGGTACAATCCACCGGGATATTAAGGGCGCCAACATCCTGACCACCAAAGACGGCCGGGTCAAGCTTGCCGACTTTGGTGTTGCTACAAGTATTGGCAAAAACGCAGATGGAAATTCCGTGGCAGGGACGCCCAATTGGATGGCTCCCGAGATCATTGAGCTCAACGGCGCCACTACCGCCTCTGATATCTGGAGTGTCGGGTGCACCATCCTGGAATTGCTTACGGGCAAGCCTCCTTACTACAACCTGCGGCAAATGCCCGCGCTGTTTGCCATTGTAAACGACGACCATCCGCCGATCCCTGAGGGTCTGTCGCACCAGGTCAAGGACTTTCTGCTGCAGTGCTTCCAGAAGGATCCAAATCTACGAGTAAGCGCTACCAAGCTGCTCAAGCATCCATGGATGGTGGCTGTGGCGAACTCTGAGTCGACCAAAAAGTTTATTACCCCTCAGTTCGACGACGCTGTGAAAACAGTGCAGATGTGGAACGATGCCATTCAGCGTCCAGGCAACCCTGCTAGGAAGAAGTCACACCAACAATTGTCACAGCAGCAGCAACAGCAGCAGCAACAACAACATCAGCAGCAGTTGCAATCAAAACAGCTAAATACCCCGCCGCGTCACCACCGCCGCGAGAGATCGAGCCCAAGGTCAGCCGGGAACTCACCCCAGGCGAGGAAAACCCACCTGCGACCGTCGGACCTAGAAAAGTACTCCGAAGAGGTCGAAGACGAGGAGTTTAGCTCCTCTGAGTTTGTTCAAAACTCGAACAGCGACGACCCGTTTAAATCGGTGCGCAAGTTCAGCGATACGAAACGCGACCAGTTCAGACGCATGGTCGCCAAATCCGCCGCTTCGAACGAAAGCCTCGACAGCTGGGATAAAGATGCGACCGATGAAGTCGCCGATAAGCTGGCAGACCTGGCTATCGACAATGGGGCGCCTCAGAAAGTCACAGAGCGTGCAGAACCAAAGGACGCCCCTGCAGCAAACAACCCTCGCATCAATCTTCTCAAAGGTTCAGCGCCGCCCGTCTCCAAATCCAACAACGACCTTCTCGGGAAAGACTCGCCTTTTAGAGAGTCTGAATTGGACGACTACTCTGACTTGGAAGGAGCACTCGACTTTAGCCGGCTCAAGTCTGTGGCGCAAAAAACCCAGTCCTCCCTCTCTTTCCCGCCTGTAATCAGACCTTCCGATCTCTTTTCCATCTCCTCTACCTCTACTGGTTCGTCCACCTCCACCGCATCTTCAAAGCCAAGAGAGTCACGCAGTAGAGAGGAAATCGACTGGCACAACGACACAGCCACTTTGGACTCTAGGCCACAGGCTAAGAATTTCCATCCAAACCTAGAATCCTTTGCTGAGGAGGAAGAGAATGATTACACGGGGGCCTTCGGCGGTGTCCAAAGTGTGGCACCTATTCCAACCATCCCGGCACAGGCCGTTAAAAATGAACTCGAGGAAAGCGACGACGAATTTGAGATCATGCCCGATGACGAGGATGAAGACTATGACCTTTCTGCTAACGCTGCTCGAGACCGTCTGGCACGAGCCCACAACCAGATCGAGACTATCATAGAGGCCCTCAACGAAAAGCTTGGGTACCAGGACCTTCTCCAGTCATGCGAGCGACTCCTCTCGGTGCTTAATGATTTCCCAGAGACGAAAAAAACCATCGTCCGCGCTCATGGAGTACTTCCAATGCTTGAGATCCTTGACCACCAAAGCGATAGAGCTATTGTCCTGTGTCTGTTAAGAATTGTCAATTGCATCCTCATTGATGACGTCCACCTTTTGGAGAACTTTAGCATGATCGGTGGAATCCCTACTATCACCAAGTTTGTATCCAAAAAGTTCCCCGACGATGTTAGACTCGAGGCCGCTCGGTTTGTCCAGCTCATGTGCGATGGCAACCGCCTGAGTTTGCAAATGCTTATTAGCTGTGGCGGTCTCCATTTCTTTTCCGATTTCATCGAGGAAGACTTTATCGTCAACCAGGAACTGGTCATTATTGGCATATGCGGCCTGTGGAACGTGTTTGAGGTGAGTTCTGCGCCGCGAAACGATATTTGCCGCATCATGGCTCGGACTTCAACCCTTGACAGCCTTATTCAGGTGCTCGTCTATGTGGCGAGACAGAAGCACGAAAACCACGAAGAGCTTATTTCTAAAATCATCTCCATCTTCTTCACCTTCTCGCAAACAGAAAGCCGAGTGAAAGAAACCATTGGCTCCCGAGTGCTATTCCGAGGTATCTTCAAGTGCTACAGTCGACTGCAAGAGCCACACCAGATCATGGTGCTCAAATTCATTAAAAACTTGAGTTCCGTCCCTTCTAACTTTACTACGCTGCAGAATTCGAACGCGATTGAGTCTCTAGTAGACATTCTCACCAGCTCCAACGAAGCGGCTCGTTATAAGGATATTGCAAGCCAAATCCTCCACATTCTGTTTAATCTGTGCCGACTCAGCAAGCCGCGACAAGAAGAAGCGGCCATTTGCGGTGTGGTCCCCGTGCTCCAGGAAGTTGTCGAAAAAGATATGCCCTTCAAGCAATTCGCGCTGCCCATTCTCTTTGATATGGCGCATGCGGGCAAAACGTGCCGTAAGATTCTGTGGCAGCACAACGGCCTCGGTACTTACCTCGATCTCACGACCGATCCCTATTGGCAGGTCAACGCGTACGAAGCAATCTCGGCCTGGCTCGGTGATGAAACTGCCCGGGTTGAAGATTTCCTTAGTAGCTGTTCCGATAAACTGCTGGATGGTATTGACGAAGCTAAGAACAACAATCTTCAAGCAGTGCTCGAGTCGATGCACAAGATTCTTAGAACCAGCACACGAATCTGCACCAGCATTCCTCTGCAACGACTGCTCCTGCAGATTAAGAAGCGCATGCGCAACTCCAACGTTATTAACAAACTCAATTCGTTACGAATTGCTCGGGCGGCTCTCGACAGCCGTCCATCCATGTCCTATCTACTCAAAGAGACCCATTTACTTGATACCCTTCGGGAGCTCACGAGCAACGATTCCCCTATTCTGGTACGGGAGCTCGCTAAAGAGCTTATTAACCTGGCAGAGCCCACCACCCCTGTCAACAACCGTACCAGTTTAGCTCGAGCCGGATCGAAAAAAGTACCGCGACGAAACTCAACCGTGGCCCCACCACCGGTCATGCAGTTTGGCGAGTACATGACTCGCCCGGCTACTTCTACTCCGTCGTCGCCCAACTTCAAGCGGCCACAGATCAAGAAGCGAATCATTGCTCCACCCGACTCCGACAATAATACTTTAGCGCCGCCCAAGATCAGAGGCGGTCATATCCAAAGACGCTCGGTAGATAGAAAGTAGAGAAAGAGCTACTATGATAATGCTACTAACTTTTATATTATAAGCACGTACTATATTGCCTAACTGGTTGATTGCGTTGCCCGGTTATTATAGGCGAACAACCATTTTCAGACGAAATAGGGTGAGATTAATAAGTGTCGTTAATGTTCATACCTTCCAGGTCGTCCAACAGCTGGTCAACATCAACGGTTGGGGCCTGCTCTTCGTCATCATCTTCCATCTGCTGCTGCTTAGGAACAGCATCCTTGTTCTTATACAGGAGGAACTCCTTCTGAAGTTCATCATCGTCCTCAATAGACTGCTTGAAGAGCTCATAATCAAGCTCGAGTCGAGCGGCCTCGGCCTGGGAAAGAGGCGCTTCCTGGTCGTTGTGTTCCTTGGCCATACGTCTAAGCTTCCAAACTCGGTTGTTGCCCTTCGCTCGCTTGGCGTAGTGTTTCTTGACCAAAACAACATCAGGCCTTGCGTAATCTGGGGTCGCTTCCCAGTCCTCGTTGTTGTAGTTACCCGACTTGGCAAAGTATCCTAGCGCGGTGTCTCCAGGGTGGAGGATACCGCCGAGATGCGTTCTCACAGTATAGGTCTCATTCATGTCACTGCCTCGGCACACAATGCAATCAGCAAGCGCATACTTGCCTCGAGATGGGCCCAGAGGTTCAATGTCAACGACAAAGAACTCGGACATCTGGGCAGCCTCAGTGAGCGATGCAAACGGCTTCTGCCAATAAATGTTAGCTGGAAGGTCAGCAATCTGCAGGGTATTTGGATCAATGAACTGAATGCTGTTGTTAACCTTGGAGCAGAGCACAATCTGGGAGATATTACTCAGAGACTGGGCAATTCGAGGAGGCAAGATCACCAAGTCGTCTCGGCAGATAGGCACAATTTCGACCGAGAAGGTAAACTTATAACTCTTCTTGCCGGTGTGGGTATCCTGGGAAATGAGCTCTCGCGACTCCCGGTACTTGATTGGCGCAACAGCCTGAAGGAAGTTGAGCATTTTCAGCGAGTGGTTCTTCTTGGCGTAGAAGAAGTCAATACCGTCTCGGGACTCCTTGATAGTCACAGTATCCACATGCGCGTCATGCTTAAGAATGACCTGCTCAAGATGAAAGAAGGTTCGCTTGTGTGGCACCTTCTGTCTGATCTGGACACAGGCCTGCCAGGTGTGGACGGTAAATGACTTGGCACAGTCTGGGCACTGTGTAGCGATGACAACGTACTCAACGCCAAAGTTTTGCTGAACTATAACATTTGGCAATGCTTCGCCCTGGACGGCCAGCTCGACCTTGATTCGTCGCGAGTGAGGCTCGGTCCAGATGAACTTGGCATCCACAAGACGGACCTTGTTCAATCCCTTGAGGCGTTTCAGAAGCAGCGCCAGCAGTTCTCGGGACTCTAGCTGAGCTTCCACCCAAGTGTTTGGCGGCATCAAGAATCGCTCACAGTTTCGGCAAAAGTTGATGTGGCCCTCTCGCGGGATGTCCTTGGTGATATCGCACGTGAGCTTGATACAATCATAGCACATAGTCAAACCCTTGGTACCATCCATAGGACAACCACAGTTGTAGCAGAAGATGGTAGCGGCACCCGCTACCTGCATTCCCTCCATATCCATTTCCATCTCTATATCTTTGATTTGTCAAACACCGAGCGGTTCCTGTTAGGTGCTGCTTGGTTTATAAAATACCAGCGGTAGGTTATCCAAATCCGACGGAAAGATATCTATAAAAGAAAGAGGTCGATGTATCTTTCTAAAGATGTCTTCGGATTACTCAAGATTACTCAAGGTTTTGAGAGATAAAAGGGTGAAATTTCGTCAGCCGCACATAAAATTTTTTACCGTCCTCCCAGAATGGACTTTCCGTGTCGACTTTGCGACTTTGCGACTTCCCAACAAATATTGCCAGAATAACCAGGCTCGCTACTTGTTTAGACATCTCACATCAAACCGAGCAATAACTACTACCGCAGTAGCATCCATGTAGTATATTAGAAAATTTGTCATATGCGCGTCCAATAGGTAGTCTTTGTGTGGTCGTATAGGTATATCTGTGTTCCTATTGGCGAGATCATCGGTACGCAGGATCCCGCTTGTTACAGCCGTACGCATCGTGCTGCTTCTAGTATTCCGGGACGGCAGCCAACCCCAGAACATTAGCCAAGTGGCTAATGGACAGACCCCCAATATGAATGTAGTTTCCTCGGGGTACTCGCCAATTAGTCAGTCATTCAAGCCATTTATCTTTTTTTTAGTGCAGTTTCTCAACCCATAACAGCTCCAAAAACCCCACATAGAGCGGCGGGGCGGGTAAAAAACGAGAGGGTAAGTTCTTGCGCGCACGACCGGGAATACTCCCACCCACTTTTTCACAATTTGTCCTTCTCCAATCCAATACGACACGAATCCAGTCCTGGCGGTTCACATTTTGAATAAAAAAAGACAACGGTTGTTGGCGATCGCCTGGCGGTTTTGACGATATAGAGCGTGGAAATCACTACCCCAAGGCCCGACAAGACCAATTCAGAGAGTAATTCGCGAGGATACTTAGCGTGACTTTGCCGAATCGAGACGAACAGCCACTGGGCGCGCCACATCCACCGGAAATAGTGCAGATTGTGGTTGCCCAGCTTGCGGTATTGATTTCGTCAATCAACGAGAGTAATTGGGACGCGTATTTTGCTCAGATCCATCAAGTACGTTGCACTTTGGGCCCTGTCGTCGGCTGGTACTAACGGTTTTAGCTTCTCGAACAGTGTGATCCCGAGGTATATGACCGATATTTTGGTCGTCTAGTACAGGAACACACCACTAACGGACCCGGATCGCGACTACTTGTCCAAGAAGTAGACCTTTGCACGGGGAGCCCGCATCTTTGCCACCGATTGCTGTCTGTGGAAATTGACGAGAAAGTTGTCTCTGGATTAGACTATTTTCAGAAGCTTAACCTCGGCAGTGTTTTAAAGAGCAGTCCTGACACCAAGACTCGAGAGAGAGGTATGCTGACTTTTTTTTGATTGTTCTTAGCAGTGGCATTGCAGTACCGGAGATCCATTGAGAATTGGCAACTATCAAGTGGATACTGCCGAAAACTGGTTTTGAGCACTTGTTGGGATCTCATAAAGGAATAGTGCTAACAGAGATTAGGAATCCAACTGGTCAAGGAGAACGTTTCCCAGGGAATCAAGCAGTTGAGCGACAGGTCGTATAGAAAACTCGAGCTTGGCGCGGAGGACCTTGAGGATATTGCTGGAAACTTGATTACCGCTCCATTCCCCCTCCCGAGCAACTACAAACTAACACTCGCTAAAGCCATCAAGGCACGAACTAACGATAGTACGCCAGAGCTACGAAATATATTCTCCGAATTGACCATGGCGCGGTTAGAAGGGCTTGCCGGCGCTCTCGAGTCGCAAAAAGGCGACTTCTCCAAAGCGTCGGCGGCTGTCACAAACTGCGCACTGAGTGCCAAAGAGCTCGCCGGAGTGGCTATTGTTCTCACCGTTAAGACGGATTGGGACGGCAGTGCCGTCGGTGCTCTTGTGGAAAAGACATTTGCGTCCGATCTCAAGGCTATTAAATGGACGGAGAACTTTGTCCCCAACCTGGACACTATTATTAACGACTATGAGATCTCATTTAAGAAGGACGACGGCACTCTCAACCTGCTCAAGTTTTTGTTGGCCATTGTCTCCAAAGAACGCATCAAGGACGTCCTCACTGCTTTGTTCAGCTATAAGTGGAAAAAGAGCGACACTGCCTCTCAGCTCGCAGTTACGTGTACGAGCTTGGGGCTCAACGGCCGATTCGACTTCCGGACCGCAACTGAGCTCACCCCGCTTTATACTAGCGACATGATGAACCAACCAACGCTGTCGCCCGAAGCCAAGCTGCTTGTGGAGGCTAACTCTAAGCATGTGCTCAATTGCAAGGAACTAATGCAGCTAGTTGTCAAGCAGGTCGGCTATATCAACTCATCGGGCAAGTCCCCTATCAAGTCGCTCATGTCCCACGATCAGGGTAACTGGGACATGTTTTTGGCAGCTGGGTTGTTGCTGCCGCCTCACGAACGCGAGACTGTCAATGATGTTGTTCGGGACAAGCTGGACTCCATCGTACGAGAGCTTTCGCCACGGACCACGGTGGTGCTCTTGGGAGCAGCCCGGGGCGATAAGAACTTTGTGGTTAACGAATTGATCGATCTTGCCGAGCGTGACGGCTCGGCTGTTCCTGGACTCGCCGTGGTGGCCTACGAGGCGGGCCTATTGGAGCCATTGCTGTACTCTAAGCACTACACTGTCTCCCTAGATCTGGCAGCGCAGGCCGATAAGAAAAACCTGACCGTGTTTGAGACCTTTTTGGAAAAATCCATTGGTATTTTCGGCTTGGAATTTGTCATTGCTTTGCTCGATTTCCTCGAAGTGAGGGCTACGGCTGAATACACGCAATCAGAGCAGGGCCAACCGCCGAGCGGCATGAACCTCAAATCTGTTGCGGCAGCGCTGAGGATGATTAGCGGATTTGAAATGAGCCCTGATAGACTAGAACAGGTGCGGGCTATTCAGATCCAGTGTCTCCAGTTGTACCCTCGGCTTATAAACTTTGGCCAGGGTCACGATCAGGCCATTTTATCTCATGGCGACTCCAACCTCTTCTCTGAGGAAGTCGAATCAGAAATGAAGATGTACTACCAGAAGATGTACGCTCAGCAGATGGAGATTCGTGATATTATCACCATGTTGCAGAAACTCAAACAATCTGACTTACCCAAAGATCAGGACGTTTTTGCCTGCATGGTTCATTCGCTATTTGATGAGTATCGATTCTTCCCTGAGTACCCACTCACTGCTTTGGCCACCACTGCAGTGCTCTTTGGGTCTCTGGTTTACTTCCAGCTTATTGATGGCATTCCGCTCTCGATCGCTTTGAGATACATTTTGGACTCTTTGAAAAACCCTCCTGATTCCAACATGTTCAAGTTTGGGTTGCAAGCGTTGTTTGAGTTCCGAAATAGGCTCAACGAGTTCCCAAAGTACTGCGCATTGCTGCTCGAGATTCCAGGGCTCCAGAGCCACCAGCAGTTTTACACGCAGATCAAGGAGGTTGTTGCTATGAACAAGGAAGGGGTTCCGCCGCAGTTTTCGCACATGCCAGGACCTCCACCCCCGGTGCCGCCTACGGCGCCTCTGCCAATGGCGAGCACTTCAAGACCAAACACTGCTGATCAGGGCGATGGCTACAAGTCCCTTAGTGACTTTGTTTTGATTGATGATACTCCACAGGAGCAGCCTGTGGAGAGCATTAGTGACCGGGTGCTCTTTGCAGTTAATAACATTGCGCAGAACAATGTCGAAGAGAAGACCCAGGAACTCAAGTCGTTACTTGAGCCAAAGTTCTACCAGTGGTTTGCTTCTTATATCGTGGGCGAGCGGTCCAAGCTTGAGCCCAATTATCACACGCTGTACATCAACATGCTGACACGGCTCAATTCGAAGATGCTTGAGAACCACTGCATCAAGGTGACGTACTCGCTCATTATCAAGCTCATCAACAACCCCAACACCAAGGATAACGCCGAACCACGGAAGCACTTGAAGCACCTCGGCCAGTGGCTGGGTAACTTGCTTCTTGCCCGAGACCGGCCCATACTGCACCGCAACATCTTCTTTAAGGGACTTTTGTACGAAGGTTACCAGAAGGGCGAATTGGCGGTTGTAATTCCATTTGTATGCCGAACCATTGAGTGGTCAAAGGCATCCAGTGTGTTTTGGCCTCCAAACCCATGGACTTTGGGCATCATTAAGGTTCTTGTCGAGCTCTACCACACTGCCGATCTTAAGCTGAACCACAAGTTTGAGATCGAAGTGCTCTTGAAGAACTTTAGAATGACTGTCGACGATGTTGAGATGTCTACTTATATCAAGGATCGAGAAGGGGGCACTGGCGAAACTGCCCGACAGAGCGAAGATATTGCACTGGATATGGAAAGACTCCAACTTGGTACTCCTGGTACAAGCGCTCCTGGCCTTGTTGACTCGCTTGGCCTTGGCGGTACCACTGAAGCTCCTGGCGCTGCCATGTTTACTGATGCTTTCTTCGCTAATGCGGTGAACCAGATTGCGTTCAACGGCAACTCCATCTTCACTACTCATCCAGCAGTACGCCGAATGCTCCAGATTGCGGCTGAGAGAGCTCTGCGGGAGATTTTGCAACCTGTGGTCGAACGGGCGGTTACTATTGCCGTAGTGACCACCAAGGAACTGGTTTTGAAGGACTTCGCGCTCGAGCCAAATGAGCAGAAAATGAGGGAGGCAGCGCACAATGTCGTCCGTGTCTTGGCCGGAAATCTTTCTGCTGCCAGCTCAAAGGAGCCATTGAAGGAGAGCCTGGCCAACCATCTGCGAACCATTGTTAGTTCCAGTGGGTACGCAGACAATGCTATGCTTTTGGAACAGATCCCAATGGTCATTGGTGACAATGTGGAAGCCCTGTGTGCGCTCGTAGAGAAGTCGGCGGTTGATAGGGCTCTTGTTGAGGTTGAGGAAGTTCTTTCCTCCTCGTACCAAATCCGAGCGAACCACCGACAGAGCCGATCCCACCAGGTGTTCGTCGATCCACAGGTGCCAGTCAACCGATTCCCGGCTCAGCTCCCAGATCCATTCCGGCTGCACGCTGGTGGCTTGCTGCCACAGCAGTGGTCTATTTATGAGAACTTTGGCAGTCTCCAGTACCACCAGGAGCCCAAGGAGAGCACTGAGTTGGTTGCCGCTGAGGTTCAGGGTGATACCGGGGCTATGGAAGAACTGAGGCGCCAGCAGGCCCAGTCGCAGGTGGACCAGCCAATTGTATCGCCGCAGTCCCAGGCTGCTCAGCAGGGCATTGATGCCAACATGCTTGCTATGCAGAACCTGATTGAGCTTCTAGAAAAAGCTATTGCCGATTCGAAGGAGACTTCATTCACCGAGTTGACAGCCGAACACAAGGTGAGCCAGGTCATGACCCAGATCCTGACCACCGCTCAGCGAAGCCCCATGCGAGACCAGTTGGTTTTGCGAACCTCGCAGATTACGGTGAGCCTATTGTTCACTGGTACCGATTCGCAGCTTGGGAGAGAGGTTCTCTGCTTCATGTTGGACCGTTTGTGTGAGTACTCTGCTGCTACAGCTAAGGAGGTTGTATTGTGGCTTATTTATTCTGACGATGAGCGAAAGTACAATGTTCCAGTCATGGTTACTCTATTGCGGGCCAAGCTCATCACTGCCACTGAGATTGACGTCAACTTGGCCAAGCAGGTTCTGAGCAAAAATGAGCCTGCCATCAAGTTCGCTGCTGGGTTGATCCACGAAGCTGTTCTTGGAAAGTCCCCGTGTGCCCTGCGAACTGAGTTTACGGGCTGTTTGGACGCGATGGAGCTTCTAGCGAAAGAGGATCCACCAAACAAGCTTGCCACTGGCATTTTGGCTGCACTAGAGAAGAGTAATGCTCGGGCTTTGCGGTTTGAGAGCTTTGATCTCAGCAATTTGAACAGCAGCGGAGTGGTGAAGAAGTCTGACGAGTCCAAGGGCGACGAGGGCACGGAAATGTCCCTTAACGACCAGATGGGCTACATTTTCGCTGAGTGGATTAGACTCATTCAACATCCTTGCCGAACTGAGCGGAATACTCACCTCTTTGTCTACCAGCTGTTCCAGCACGGTATTTTGTCTAATGGCAATCTTTTGGCGACATTTGTGCGAACTGCAGTCAACGTTGGAGTTGCAAACGCCAAGGCGTTGACTCCAGAGCATTCTGAGACGTTTGTGGCTGTTGATGCTCTGGCCAAACTATTGGTGACTATTCTCGTTACGAGTAGCTCCAACTCGAACGTTCGATCGGACTACATCAAGCGGGTTCTGACCGTTATCAACCTTGTTTTGGCGAAGGACCATGAGAGTTCTGCTGAGGAATTCAATGCACAGCCATACTTCAGACTGTACTCAACTCTGTTATATGAGCTGACAACTGTCGAGCTTGACGACGAGTTTTGCGAGCAGGCCTATCTTCGACTCTCAGACGCATTTATGAGTCTCCAGCCGCTGGCGTTCCCAGGATTCACATTTGCGTGGATGTCGCTTATTTCGCACCGAATGTTCCTACCACGACTCATGAATCTCGACGGTAAGAAGGGCTGGAAGCACGTTGCATCTCTGCTTGAAGCGATGATTAGATGTATTGGTCTCTACGCTACGGACAAGCTGTTCCCAGAGTCCATTGCTGTGATGTATAAGGGTGCACTGCGGATTTTCCTTGTAATTCTGCATGACTACCCGGCTTTCCTCATTGAGTACCACTACACTCTGTGCAACGTGATTCCGCCAAGTTTTGTACAGCTGAGGAACGTCGTGCTCAGTGCGTTCCCTGAGGACATGGAGCTTCCAGATCCGCTGACGCAGGGTCTCAAAGTAGACCGCTTACCGGCCGTACAGCAGGTTCCAATTGTGGCTGCGGACCCCGGAAAAGACTTGCAGCAGTTTGGTCTGCGCAAGCTCGTGGATAGCTACCTAAGCTCCCCGTCTCCGGCAATTATCAAGGGCATTGTACCGGGCTTCAACTTGGCCAAGCCGGTCAATGTGGGCGGCGTTGGATTTGACAAGATTAGCGTCAACGTGGCCGCCCTCAATGCTCTTGTTCTTTATATTGGCATGCAGGCCGTCAACGAGAAGCCCGAGTCCAGCAAGGACAAGAAGAGCAATGGTGACGAAGACCAGGCGCTTTTCAAGCGGGATTCTGTGTATTTGAGTCTTATTACACAGCTGATGGCTGAATTGAGTGTCGAGGGACGATATTTCCTGTGTGAAGCTATGGCGAACCAGCTGCGGTACCCGAACCGACACACTCACTTCTATTCGTGTGTTTTGCTGTCGCTGTTTGGCAACCATGGGTCTGCTGCGCTTGGCGACAAGAAGCTGGATGTACAGCACCTGATCACGCGAGTGCTTTTGGAGCGGATTATTTGCAACCGACCGCATCCATGGGGACTGATGATCACGTTTACGGAGCTGCTCAAGAACCAGGCCTACAAGTTTTGGGAGCTGCCGTTTACCAAGGCCATTCCAGACATTGAGCGCATGTTTGCGTCGCTTTACGAGCACATTAGCAGCAACAGCCGCACCGAGAACGGCCAGCCTGTTCAGCAGCGGGACAATCAGCCTCAGCAGTCCGCCGCTGCCGCTTAATTTATTATGTTAAAATGAATAGATGTTAATATGAATGAATGAATCTGTACTGTATAATGTAAGTATTTTCTTGTTATGCTGTTGGGGATTTGATTGCGGTAACTCGCTTCAATAGAGTAGCGGTATCTGGATAGAGCAGTATTAGCAAATGCCAGGTTTATGCAAGGTCGAAATCAGAATCTTTGAAACAAAATACACATTGGATATTGAGTGCCAGTAGAATTGTAAAAACTTCGAGACTGGTGGATTTTTTGTGTAGACAGAAATAAGAGACTACAAGTAAGGTACGGCTTGAGAATCGCCTTGGCAACGCGCGATGAGCCAATCAAAGCAGATGCGCGCATATTTCAGCGATGCGATGCGGTGAGATGCGCTTCTAGGGGTCCGCGGTAGGAGACAAGACCCGCTGATATAGAGTACAATCCATTTACGACACAATGGGCACACGTGTAAGGAGACGTATTATGCAAATATGTGAGCCAGTGAGAGGGAGCGCAAAGGGGTGGCAGGAATGTAGCGTGTTTTTTGGTCGGCTTGATTCGTTTGATTTGATCCGAGACGGCAGCTCTTATCTTATCACTATGCGTGCGCAGGAAGGAAGCACCCGAGGGGTATAGGGCGGGTGAACTTTGAGGGAAATTGCAAAATTGGAGCGAAGCCGTTTTCGTGCTTGGATAGCTTAGAAATTAGACGTACAATTAGCCAAGATTGTGGCATAAGCCAGTGTAGTGGAGTCTATCGTGGTGAAGATCTTAGCGAAGAGCGCAGATCGTATTGTGAGGTGCATGCAGCTGGCTGCTTTTTTTTTTCGCTTCTCTCCTGCAATTAACTTTAGCAGACATTCAACGTCGGAGAAGGCTGCTGTTAGCTGCATAAATTCAGTCTGAGGATATATATAAAGCAGACGGGGGCCTATGGAATAACTGGCGAGGAATATGGACACTGCGGGACGTTCTTTCAACGACATGACGTTCCGGCGCCGGGACTCGATCGACGTAGAGTTTGGTCCCGACCAGAAAGGTGAGTACTAAGTCTTTTTTCTGTAGATCGTAGGCTGACGGAAACAGCGTCGATGAGCTCGTTACGCGAACAGACGGCTGGGCTCTCGGCCATGGCCCTTGAAGAAGGGATGCAGTCCTACCAGGGCTCATATGATGAGATTTCGTTCAGCACTCCGCCAAGCGGGTCTGGGCGCACTTCGTTCCCCGCCGCGGTGAACAAGAAGTTTGATGAGCTGTTTGACGACCTGGAGAACCCCCAGGAGCCGACAGAGATGGATTTTGCCCACTCGGGCAGATCCCGGCTCAGCCATATCCTGGGGTCTTCGGTCGAAGAGTCGTCTCCGCTGATATCGCGATCGCGGCGGCGGTCGTCTGCTTCAATCAAGTCCATTACCACTGTTAGACACGCCCCAAAGTACCAGTCGCCGATCTATTCGGACGACGAGGGCGAGGGCGAAGAGGACAATACCCAGCCGACCTCTGGGAACGACAGTTGTGCATCTGAGCCAATTTCTCCAGGCTATAATACCTTTTCGACCCCGGCTCCAGACGTGGAAAACCAAATAGAAAGCCAAAGAGGACACTGGAGGGAGGAATTGGAGTCGTATTTCCGCGGACTGACCAAGGAGCAGGTCTACGACGACTTCGTCAGGGCTCCCGTGCGGTATCTACCGTCAGTGGTTTTGGGCACCTTGCTGAATATTCTGGACGGTTTGTCGTATGGCATCATTTTGTTCCCGCTGGGGACTCCTCTATTCAGCCATTTGGGCCCGGCTGGGTTGAGCATGTTTTACGTTAGTTGCATTGTGGCTCAGCTCGTGTACTCTCTCGGCGGCTCAGTTTTTAAGGCTGGCGCTGGAGGCGAGATGATCGAGGTGGTGCCGTTTTTCCACTCCATGGCAACAGTCATCATGGCAGATATCGGCGAAGACAAGCCGGAGAGCGTTATTGCGACGACAATTGTCTCTTTCGCAGTGAGCTCCGTTATCACTGGTATGGTCTTCTTTTTCCTGGGCTATGCCAGGCTGGGGTCTCTTATCGGGTTCTTCCCGCGGCATATTCTTGTTGGATGCATTGGTGGCGTAGGCTACTTCCTCGTTGTGACGGGCCTCGAGGTCACCTCTCAGATTGGAACCATCTTTTATCGATGGGAGACGCTTCGGCTACTGCTTTCGCCGGAAATCGTGCTCAAGTGGGTCTTCCCGCTCGGGCTGGCCCTCATTCTCATGGTTATCCAGCGGTTCAACCACCACCCGCTCATTCTCCCTGCATACTTCATTGCTGTGTTTATTGCATTCCATCTTGTCGTGTGGGTGGTACCATCTCTGTCACTCTTGGGGCTGCGAGAGTCGGGCTGGATCTTTTCTCCCCCGGCGGTGTCGGAGCCATGGTACAGCTTTTATAAGCTGTACAAGTTCAGCGCTGTCAATTGGCTCTCGCTGGTTAAGACTGTACCGGCAATGTTTGCCCTGACCTTCTTTGGTATTCTGCACGTGCCAATCAACGTCCCTGCGCTGGCGACCTCGACTGGCGAGGACCACATTGACGTTAACCGAGAGCTGGTGGCCCACGGCATCTCAAATGCCCTCTCCGGGTTCATTGGATCCATCCAGAACTATCTTGTGTACACCAATTCGCTTCTCTTCATCAAGAGCGGCGCAGATAGTCGTGTTGCCGGAGTCATGCTGGCGATTTCCACCTTCTTCGTCATGATTTCAGGCCCCAGCCTCATCGGGTTCATCCCCATTCCAGTGGTCGGTGCGCTTATCTTCCTACTGGGCATTGAGCTAGTCCAGGAAGCGGTCTACGATACATACGGACGACTCAGCCGGTTCGAGTACTTTACCATTATCGTCATTGTCATCACAATGGGCGCGTGGGACTTTGTATATGGCATTATCGCGGGCATCGTGCTTGCGTGCGTGTCGTTTGTTATTCAGGCGTCACGGACAAGCGCTATCAGGGCCACGTACACAGGCGAAGTCGCACGTTCGACGGTTCGGCGTCACGCAGTGCAGCGAAAGTTCCTCGAGCAGGTGGGAGAACAAATTTACGTCATGAAGCTGACGGGATCAATCTTCTTTGGCACTATTGTCCACGTTGAAGAAACGGTGCGGCGGCTGCTGGAAGAGGGCAACTTTTGGCAAAAGCCCATTCGTTACTTGGTTCTCGATATCAGGGCCGTAACTGACATTGACTTTTCGGCCGCAGAGGCATTTGCACGAATGAACAGGCTCCTTCGCAGCAAGGGTGTTTTCATGCTCTTGTGTGGTGCGACGGCAGACGTCAAGGTCATGCAAGGACTCAAAGCCATCAAGCTATGGGACAACAATGACTCAGTCCGGCTGTTTGCGAATCTCAATCTGGCGCTCGAATGGTGCGAAAACGAGTCTCTGGGACACTATTACCGCCACCGCAAGCGATGGAGCGAGAGCAGCCCGATTATCCATGAGATCCCGACCGTGAGCAATGCAAAGAACGGCTTTTTGTCTACAAAAAACACTGGCATTGGCACCTCTTTGGGTGTTTCTCCGCGTGAGTCGACCCTCATGAGGGCCACCGAGCGAACAATTGAGGAGGACCTTCGGCAGTTGCGCAAGTGGTCTAACTTTAGCCCACCTCTCCCGGTTCTGATGCAGACCTTCCAGGGGTACTCGAATCGGAACGAGGACTTTTGGCACCAGGTCGTGCCCTACTTTAAAAAAGAGGAGCTCAAGGCGGGTACGATTATTTACGAGTCTAACAACGAGGCAACGGGTTTCTATCTAGTTGAGTCTGGCATTTTGCGCGCCGATTACCATCTGGCACAAGGACATTTCTTTGAGTCCATTCTGGCGGGCACGACTTGTGGCGAGCTGCCATTTTTCAGCGGCACGAGTCGAACAGCCACTGTCAGTGTTGAAGTGGATGCTGTTGTGTGGAAGCTGGACAAGGCTTCGTGGGAAGAGCTGCGAAACTCGCAGCCCAATGGCGAAACTCTGGCTAACGAGCTGCTCGAAGTAGCGTTAAAGCTGACTGTTGAGCGGTTCACCAGTGTCACCTCTTATGTCCTCATGTCCGCATCGTAACAACCTGTTGTATTATTATTAGCCGAACTATCAGCTTGGCATTTGTATTTATCGCTTGTATTTATATGATAGTTCATTTGAGTTAGTATTATCTATTACATGTCGTAGCTAAAGTTAGGATCTATAAGCCCTGGAGTGTCAAGCCTGGAGTGTCGGGTATCAGTAAGGGCATGCATCAATGTTAGTCAAGCAGTCAATCAGTTCGTCAAAGTCCATTTGGCGGGCGGCGTTTTGACAGTTCAGCAAGTAGGTTCGGATGAGGAGGATGAGTACTACGATCAGTAGTGCCCCCGCCAGAGTCCCCTGCTTGGCGTACTTTATGCGCAGTTTTCGCTTTCTATTGTCCATTTCCTGCTCCGAGATGCGGCTATTGATCTGCGCCAGCCGCTTCTTGAACTCCTGCACTCTTTTGCGCGCACTATCGACCCGTTTCTCGTACTCATCTACCTTGGAGAACTCGGTGCGAATGGACCTGATGCTCGATATTTGCGTCTCGACTTCGTCCTCGGTGCGGTGCGAGTACGCCTCGAATTTGTCCACGAGCAGGGACGATCTGCTCCGCAGGTCGTTCAATTCCTGCAGGGACCGGTCGAATTCGTCAATGCGTGATTCCAGCCCGGTCTCCGCCGTGTTGAGTCTCAGTACGACGTCGTACGCCAAGCTGTTTTTCAGTTGGTCGACGGTGTCCTGCGTGATCTCCGCTTCGTCACCCTCGTCCATCGTCACGGGGCTCCCGAACTCGTTTTCAACGGTGATTTGCGGGCTCGCAGAGCTCCTGACGGACCGAGGAGTTGCCGTACGAGGGTTGATGGGCGCATTGGGGCTGCTAGGCAGAGAAAAGGCCGACTGCGTCTTGTCGGCGTTATTCAGGTACCGGTTAAACACGGACGAAGTGTACAGCTCTCTGTTGAGCCCCGATATGCCAGAGGACTTTGCGCCCTTTGAGGGGGTCGCATAGCCGCTCTGGGGCACGTTATTGGCCGCAAGGGAAAGGGTCGAGTAGTTCGCCCCGGACGCAAAAGGTGCCAGGACGGGCTTGGACTCGTGCAGATTAGTGCGGGACATGCCTACTTCCCCGAATTTTGACAGCTCATTTGTGCTCCCCCGGAGAAGGGTATTTGACAGGTCGTGAGTGCTCCGGGAGGCGGTTCTAGCCAGGTCATAGACGCTTGATCTTGAGGTTGTCTTGAGCAGCTCAGGCTGGCGGTACACAGAGCCTTTGCTGCCCTTTTTGTTCATTCTCGCCTCCTGGGCCATCATCCATTATGCCTCAGAGTCTTGTGAAACCTTCGATCTAAGCCTCCGTTCCTGAGTTTCAAAGTGTTAAATCACCCTATGTTCCGTTATTTCACTTGATCTTCGCCAACATGTACGTCGCTAGTACCATGGAGGCTGCTCTTTCAGCCAGGCTATTTCAGAATACGCGAGGGGTATGCGAAGTATGAAAGGCTGTATATTTGAGGTACCGGTACGTTCATGTGCAGGTGTCGCTGTCCGACGCACTGGGACTTGGCAGGCTACTAAGGAACACATGGGAATAATTATGTTATAACGTTACCCCGGCGCTTGCGACGCGGCGAAGGGCCTGCGGCGGAGGTAAGTTATAACGGGCCTTGTGGTATGCAGCTCAATTACGTGACACGCCAACGGGTATTCATTGCGAGCAGTAATTGGTATATTGCCTTACAAGCATAACAAATCGTGATTGGTAAGAGAGACGTAGTACCTGCAGCTGGCTTGGCTTGTTTGGAATACCGGTATTGTAAGTCGAGGAGTAAAACAGTAGAGATTATCGATATATCTACTGGTAGATGGTAATGTTCAAATATAGTGCGGCGTAATCGGTAAAAATAGAGGGCTACCAGTTACCGCAAGAGAAGGATAATACCGTAAGAGAAGGATAATTAGTCACCGGCATACGGCATTAATGAATCATCAGCTGGTGAGCTGACAACGCCAATCGCAATGCAATATTATCTTCTCGGTGTAGCACTATCATGTAGCACTATCATGACACTGCTATTACACTGTGGGACCCTAAAACCTGGGAGATTGATGTGGCAGTGTGACTGAGTGCCGCGTCACCACCCACCTGACTGGCTCCTGGGTCCCGGTGACTAGTCATGTTGAGGTTGGAAGACGTTGACTCATCGCCGCATACGTGCGGCTTCAACGGAAAATCGTGCAGGGTCGGTGACTAATGTTTTGGACAAAGGTGAGAGAAGGGTCCAAGGGTCCAAGATCCCATGGGACGGGTAGAGACGGGGGTCGCAAGGATATTTATGGCGTATAGCACTGGAGCTGTCATTTCAATTGGACGAATTGACCCACTTCGGGCGCCCTATGTGGTAGTGGGAGCGTATATCACCAATGCGGCTCGATCGATGTGTGATGCCGGGTATGCAGGAGCCATATACACCCGGAGATCTCTTAATGACTATTTATATCGAGAGATATCTCGGCCTACTTGATATTGAGCATGCCCGAGAATGAATATACATAGAGTCTCCTAATGGCATCACGCAAACAAATTTTACAGCGACAGTTGGCAGATCTTACCGGGCAGTTAGAAGCAGCGAGGCGATGCCGGCCGCGAAAGAGCCACGGGCAGGGTTGGTCGGACCAGGAGTTCAACATTGAGATGCTGGCGGGGGCAATTGAGAACATCAAGCATTTGATTCGCGAGGAGGAGCGTCGGGGCAGATGACTTTGTATTTAATATATTTATCAACACGTACGGGGCGCCATCCCCGCTAGGTACTAATCACGACATATTTGTTACAGCGTACCAAAAACTTTTCTAACGGTCACCAATATTTCGATACTGCGTATCAAATAATTGCAACGAGCCAATATGATTTGGCATCGGGCAAAAATTAAGTAGCTATGCGATTTTGGTATGTACTTACTGAGATTAGATCTCCTCGACCTTCTCCTCGAGCACCTCCTCGGAGATTTCCTCGATGTACTCGTCGCCCTCGTCGGACTCCTTGCCAATCTGGCTCTCTGGGGTGAGGCCAGAGGCGGAGAGCTCGGCCTCCATCTCCTCTCGCCACGTCTTCCAGTCCTCCAGAGCCTTTCGTCGGCGCAGAATGAGCTCTCGGTTGGCCTCGGAGGCCTCCATAGCATCCTCCTCGTCGAACTGTCGCGAGTACTGCTTGAGGTTCTTGGTGACCTGCTTCTTCTGCTGCTTGGTGAGCAGGCTGGCAGGCCGTGGTCGCCACGCCAGCGCGTTGAAGTGGTCCATCGAGTCCTCCCGCAGCAAAGCGCCCCGGAAGTCCCAGATCTTGTAGCCGTTCTCGACTCGATGCTTCCAGGCAGAAGACCAGGTGGCAACAAACCGTCCTGATGGATCCCACTGGAGGTTGGTCATACCGTAGTGCTCAGCAGCGCCCACGTGGTGGAGGTTGCATGGCAGGTCCTCCTTCTTCTCACCGTCGTGGTCAAAGTCATAGAAGTCGAGCTTGACGGCCTGGTTGTTCTGGTTGCCAACGGCCACAAATCGGCCCCGTGGGGACCAGTGCACCGAGTTGGCGCTCTGCTTCTCGAGCTTCTTGACGAGCTTCCAGGTGCCCTGGATACCCTTGTTTCGCTCGAGCGCGTAGAAGGAGACCGAGGACTGGGCAACGGCTGGGGCTGCAGCGGCCAGACCGGCCATGGCGGCCGGCGATGGGCCTGGAACGTCTGGACGCGAGAGAATGACGAACCGGTCCGAGTGTGGCTCCCACCCAAAGTTGAATACCGTCTCCTTGAGCTCAATAACCTCAACAGGGATATTCTTCTCGGTGAGTCGGAAGAACTCGAGGTTAGTGAAGGTCGACTTCTTGGTCTTGGTGTGCCGGTCGACCTTGACGCACAGGAACTTGCCGTCATTCTGCCAGTGGATTCGGCAGCCGCTGACGTTGAACAGATTCACAGATCGAATGACCTCCTTGGTCGGAATCTCCATGAGGCTGACCCGCGCAGTCTGGTTGTTGAGCTCTGGCGTCCAGTAGCACAGCACGTTAGTCTCAGTCTTGCCGCTCTCGAGCTTGATTGGCGCCGGAGCAAACTCAAAGTCGACAATGCCTGGCACCTTGATGGACTTCTTGTCCACGAGACCCATGCCCGGGGTCTCGTACACCTGCAGGGTGTCGGGGAGAACTCGGGCAAAGTACTTTTCGTCGGCGGACCACTTGAACTTTGGCATTCGCTGCGGGTTCTTGGGGTCAAAGTTAGGCACAGGGAACGTTCGCAGCGGAAGACACGTGTTAACGTCCCACACGACAACGTGGTTGCCCTCGTCCTTCTCCTGGAACGGATACTTGGCCCGTCGTGGGTCGTCCGCTGGTGGGAGCGCAATTGGCTCCCGGGAGATGGTGATGGCGTATCGCTCGTTTGGAGAGAAATCAATGCTCTCCGGCTTGAGGTGTGGGAACTGGCCGAGAATGCTGAAGCTAGCGCCTCCTCGGATCTGGACACCCTCCAAGTGGAAGGTCGCAATGTACGAACCCTTGGGGGACCACACAGAGTAGGTCTGGGTTCTGATTGGCGGCTCTATCTCGGCGTCCACAGCTGGCTCCGGCTCCTGGGCCTTCTTGTTCCAGAATACCATAATGTCCTTGGACTTTTGCACCAAAAGCTGGTCTCGACCCTGAGAGTCGGTAAGCCAGTCTCGCAAATGCTCTCGTGGCTTGTACTCGGTGATCTCTGGCTCGACGTACTCGGTGGCAACCTTTCCAGCGAACGCATATCGCTCAATGTCTCCGAGCTTGTTCACGAGGAAGGTGTGCTTCTTGTCGAGCTTCTGGAAGTTCAAGACTCGGATCGCAGTGTCCGCCTGCTCCGGGTTCTCGTACTCAACGAACACGTAGCCCTTGGTAAGCCCGTCTTCACCCTTGGGCATGAAGAACCCGTCCTCCTTGATCTTGCCAATGTCCTTGGTGAGCTTCTTCTTGATCACCTTGGTCAGGGCCTCAAACTTCTTGTCGTCGACGACTGGAATACCGTCCACAACAACGAAGCTCTCCATGCCATCGTCGGGATTGACCTCATATTGCTTCTCCAAATCGGAGAAGTCCACGTCCTCCTCTCGGAACTCTATCATCTCTTTACTGTGTCGTTTACTCCTTCGCGACTCTGAAAGATTTTTTCACTCTCTTCCCCCTTCGCGTGCGCGCGCGCTCAATCGCGTCGCGCCTTGCCGACTTTGCGACTTTCCGACTTTGTAATGTTGGTGTGCTTCGCCCTAGGGCCCGCGGCGGAGGTATTCAAATCCCTCATAGGAAACCCAGACCCCTTTTACTGTAACTAACTAGTGTGGCAATGGAGCCGGGGGAAGGTCCCCCCTCCCCCGAGTAGTCATTGCCGGGGGAAAGATAGGGTTTATATAGACAACTCGGAAAACCACTACAGATCGGCTGTTGTGTTGCCGTAATTATCAGCACCGTGAATCAGCTAATGCTGCCTCGTATTACGGTGCTTTATAGGCATATACCTCAATCTGTTTAAAGAATTGATATTAATTACCAATGGAGTGTGCAGTCCTAAGGATGGCCTCCGAACACTTTCACTACTAGCAGTAAACGGTTGCACCGTCACAGCTTGTGAAAGTAGCAAATTTAAGTATTAATAGTACCCTGTCCAAAGAACTCAAGTCTCAATTGCATGTATTTCCTTGCCAGTACTGTCGCGAGGCATAATATTGACTTAAGTAACGCTAATTCACCAGACTTCTCTGTCACGTGCGTACGTACGTTCGAGTAGTGCTTCGACCAGCTAGCTTGTCTTCAGAGGAAATTTGTATATTTGTGGCAATAGAGGAGCCCTTACAGATGGGCATTACATATCCGCTAGTAGTATCTCCACGAGGGGAGACGGGGGTCTGGGGGCTGGCCCCAGCCACAGGGGGTTTGGGGGGCAGAGCCCCCCGAGACGACACCTACCTACATGACCCACTAACCATATCATCCAACCACCAGCTACAACCTTCTAATTAGAGCCCTGGTAATCGACAGCAGACGCCGAGAGCTGGCTGGCTGGCGTATATACCCCACACGGCAGTCGGTATGGAATGTACACCTTAATAGTGTAGATGTGCGACTGGTATCAGGTTATGACGTAGTACGGCGACAGCTTTCTACTTCCCTAAATTACGCTCCAACGTACGGTACTAAGTGCTAAAACGTGGACGGTAGAAGTGCTAGAAGGCTTGTGATACCAAGGAAGACAGACAGACATACATGGAGTGCGAACAGATAACGTTCTCTCAGTCCTTCTTTTTATATACCCTCGTGTAATCAAATTTATCCTAGTAGATGCGTGGGGAATGACGAACCCATCTGAATACAAACCCATAGGCGCCGAGGAGAACCCGTTTGGTGACCCGGAGCCGGGCTCAAGTCAGCTCGAGGACTATGAGGAGACGGCGGCGTTCATGCCGACGCGGCGCGCATCGTCGCACCACCGGCTGAGGCCCTCAACTCTCGATGAGAAAAAGGCGGCCAAGAAGAAGCGCTATATCTACTCTGGAATCGCCCTTTTCGTGGTGCTTTCCTCCTTTGTACTCCAAACGGAGGCTGCCGGGTACCTGGCGTCCACCCTGCGATACCGTAAGCCTATATTTACACTATACCTCACCCACTCGTCATGGGTCTTCATGTGGCCCTTCCAGATCCTCTTTCTGAGATTCCGAAAGATGCACCAGCCGTTCCGGGTCTTCCTGAGGAGACACCTGGACTCCACTTATCAGACGGCGTCTATGGTTGTGAGCTGCCAGAGCTCGGACCCCACTCAGTCTCCAGTCCGGTACATCATCAAGATCTGCCTTATGCTGTTTCTGGCGCTTAACTTCGCCGGATCGTCGTGGTACATCGCAGTGAATCTTACTACTCCGAATGACCTTACGGCCATTTACAATTGCTCGGCGTTTTTCGCCTATGCCTTTTCGGTTCCCATGCTGAAGGAGCCTTTCCGATGGGATAAGGCGTTTGCCGTCTTCTTATCTATTGTCGGTGTGTGTATCGTGGCCTATGCTGGCTCGAGCGACCGGGGGACAGCCGAGGACTACCCTTACAGAATGGCCGGTAACATGGTCATTGGCGCCGGCGCTGTGTTGTACGGCCTCTACGAGGTTATGTACAAGCGGTTTGCGAGCCCTCCCGCGTCTGTGGCAGCTAAGAAGCAGGCTTCGTTTGCCAATGTGGTCGGGTCGTGCATTGGAGGATGCACCCTGTCGCTTCTGTGGATTGTATTGCCCATTCTACACTTTACGGGGGTAGAGAAGTTTGAACTGCCCAATGCCGAAGAGGGCTTCATTCTATTTGTATCGCTAATTGGAAATGTGCTCTTCTCGGGCTCTTTTTTGGTGCTCATGTCGCTGACCTCGCCAGTGTTATCTTCTGTGGCCGCGCTGCTGACGACTTTTTTGGTGCCGTTGGTGGATTGGCTCTTGTTCGGCAGCGAGATTGGCGGGAGCGACTTGCTCGGGGGCGTGCTTATTATTCTGGCGTTCGCCTTGCTGTCATATGCCTCATATAAGGAGCTCCAGGAAGAAGAAGAGGAAACTGACGAGAGCAGTGACGAGCATGAAGAGTAATTTGTTGTACTCAATGACATTCTTTAACTCATAAAATTATAGATCCGCTCCTCTCAGACAAAACTATAGACATCGTTGAATACTCAACGTGAAAACTGTTCAGTGATAATGAATTGAGGTACATCTTCATTAGTGGGCGTAGTTGTATGGAATGGCAATTAGCGCGTTGCAAAATGCCTAAGACGGTCTATAAATTTTAAAAAACAAGCTTCTCCACGGAGTAGACAGGAACTCGCCTGCTGATGGAGTTGGCATGTCGTAGCATATTCTTCTTCTTGGTAACAGAACTCAGTTCCTGCTGCTGCTGCATCTCTCGCTGGGACTCACCCGTGCCAAACGCAAGAAGACCCTGGACCTTCTCGTGTTCTCTCTGCTCGGCAGAAATAACCTCTGGCTCAGAAGCAGCTGCCTTCTTAGAGTGCTTCTTCTTCTTATCCTTGCTGAGCTTCTTGAGCTCTCGCTTGGACAAGTTGCTGAGCGCAGTTGGATCGGTCTCAGGATCCACCTTTCGCACCACCTCGTCAATCAAAGCCATAATCTCGCTGGACGCCTCTAACGCCTCCACCTGCGAATTGACCTGCTCCGAAAGGCTCGACACAACCTCCTGGTCCCATGCAAACAACCCGCCAACGTCAATAAAGCTCGACACAATAGTCCATCCAATGTTGAGCTGCGCCAGCCGATTGACAATTCGGTTGATTTCAGAAACGTCGGAGTGCACCCTCTTTACCGCATCGACAATAGCCTCCTGGCCGTACTCCTCGACGATTCGATTGACAACATCCCCGAAAATTTCGTCACTCGGGTTCGACAACGTTTTGATGAGATCAGTGCAGCTCAACGTCGGCGCAGTCACGACGGCCTGCCGCAGCAATCGTGGACGCGACTCAAGACTGCCCAGAAGATCTTCAATTTCAGGAGATGGAAATAGCGGGTGGGTTAGTAAATAGATCACAGCATTCTCTGGCACAAACTCCAGAGGATTTGAGTCGTCAAAAATCATGTCAACCACCTCCATGATGAATTCTCGGTCCACTTCCCGGTCCTTCTCCGCTTCGTATACCACACTTTCGAGCTCGCCCTCTTCAATCTCGTCCCAGTCCTCACCCTTGAGGTACTTTACCAGCTTGATCTCAAAGGTCTTTTCATCCTTATTCTCCCGTAGCTCCCGCAATTCGTCTAGCACATCCATGGCCAGTGTCGCAGAAGTTGTATAAATGTCGTTCAGTACCTTGTTGTACTCCTTGAGCGAGTAGTTTTTCTTGATGACAATGTCCGACATTGCAAACCTCCACCCTGGCTCGCCCTCCTCCTCAAAGCCTCGACCTAGCGACTCCAAAAGAGTACCCTTGCCAGCATCAACAGCCAGAGCCACCACGCTCGCAGACTTGGCAGTAGAATTCACGCCAATGGCCAGCCTGGCGGTAGATGCATACATGGCAAGCTCCAATTGCTTGCTATCCAGCTCCTCAGTAGCCAGAAGGGTCTGGAAACTTGTGTCAATGAGCAAAACTTCACTGTGGCCCGAGGAAACAAGAATCTTACGCTTTCCCAGGCTGACAATGGTGGGGTTCGGGCTATCGGCGCTGGTGAAGGGAATCTTCATCGATGCAACTTGAGACCCGTCGAGAGGAGAAAACATCTCGAGGCTTGTCCCCAGAAATCTATACAGAATACCATCTCCATATGTGTATGCTGGAGAAATTTCGCTCGACCCTACAGTCTCTATTGGTATCTCAATCTTGGACAGTTCGTATCCCTTGGACGACGTCAGGCCAATAACACGGAGATTCAGGTTTTCAGATTTGGGTCGCGACGACACTATGAGCACAGCGCCGCCCTCTGGAGCAGTTTCAGAGCCGAGATCACGCTCGGATATAAAAGTGCTGTACACCTCGGCGTCGCCTTTATCGCTTTCTGCAGTCCACAGTGGCTGTGATCCCTCGCTCAAATCGCCCTCGTAGCACTGAACTTGGCAGGACTTGTAGACTACGTATACATGGCCCTGGGAAACGCTGATCCTAGTTACTTCTTTATCAGTCTCGACCGCGCTTGATCTGGGCTCTTCCGACTCGGTTGTGATACGGTAGATGTAGAATTTTTTACGCTCAACCGTGGAATAGTACACAGATCCATCCTCGCCTGCGGCAATTGCAGTAATCCGCGACACGGGAGAGATCGAGTGCGACCAGTTGAGCTGAGGAGGCGACTGCAGGGTATAGCCGCACACTGACGAGGTTGAGATGCCCAGAAATACGTTTGACTGAGTACATGCAATCTTAGGGGTGTGGGTGACCTTGGAGCTACTTTTAGGCAGCTCCAACAGAGTAAAAGGGGTCGAAATCGACGGCATATCTGTTTTGCTCTGATATTTGTGTCGTTTGATTTTCATTTTTCATTATCGGAAATTTTTTTCGGCGATATCGACATTATTTTACTATACTTTATTCTGTTAATTTACCGTTATCGTCGGTGTTAATTAACCAAGAATTCCTGGCTCGATCGATCGAGATCTAGATCAAATCATAAACGAGGGTTTGCGTGTTACGGCAACTACTGTGCCACTGCTTACCAATATTCTGTAGTTATAGCCCTTTGCCACCTTGTGACCGAGTTAGGCTCTATAGAGTACTGCGTACCTCGAATATTTGTCCGCTTGGCAGACGTTTCGACATATTATAACAAATTAAT
>JAKTQJ010000057.1:0-79956 GCA_030558835.1 Blastobotrys illinoisensis | reverse complement strand
CTGGCGGGGCGAAGGGGTTAATATATATTAATTAATATGTCACGCGGACCAGAACTTGAAAGTCTGCGGCGTGTCGAGGCTGATGGGCTTGAGCCCCGGCTTGGGCGCCTTGATGCCGTTGGTCATGTCGCTGTCGCCCTGGACGAGGGTTGTCTTTGGGTTCTTTGACGCGATGCGCGCGGCCTCGGCGGCGAGCTCGACCGACTCGGGCCCGCTGGTCTCTGCGGCGGTGCGCAGCTTGGTGAGCACCTCCTCGGCCTGGCTCTTGAGCGAGAGGCGGTCCATGTAGAGCTGCAGCCGCGCGACCTCGACCTCCTTCTTCTCTGCGGCGAGCTGGGCCTCGAGGTCCTCAAACTTGGCGAGCTTGAGCTCAAACTTGCGCAGCTGCGCCTCGACGAGCGACTGCACGAGCCGCGCCTGATGGCGGTCCTCGGCCTCGGCGAGCGCGCTCGCGCGCTTCGACAGCGTCTGCGCAACGTCCTCCGTCACCTTGAGGTCGAGCTTCGCGGTCGGGGGCGCGTCGAGCCGCTCGCGCTGCCGCCGCGCCGACGCGTTCTTCACCAGGTACGGGTCCTCGATGGGCATCTGCAAGAACTTGATGATGCAGCTCTCCTTGTCGCGCGTGCCGACGTGGTACGCGACAGCGTCCCAATTGTCCTCGTACATCTCGACGCCCTCGAGCAGCAGCAATATCTCCTGGTCGCGCCACTGTGTGCTCGCCTGCTGCGCCTGGTCCATCTTGACAAAGTCGCTGCTCTGGTGGTTGGCGCCAAACATGCCGTGCTTGAAGCACAGCGCGCCAATCGTCTGCTTCGTCTGCAGGTTGTGGTAGCGCACCTTGGTAACGTCCTCGCCGCACGTGTAGCAATTGTACTGCCGCGTACCGAGCGCCGTAACGCGCTTCTGGTTCTCGTCGAGCAGCGCGCTCGCGTCCGCCGAGTTATCGTATATGCTCTTGCGCAGCGCGAGCGTCACGGGGTAGTTGTCCGCGTTGCCCGTGAGCGTCAGCGCCGTCTTCTTCTCCGTCGTCACGCCCTTGCCCTCGACCGTCTCATGCGCAGCGGGCGCCACCGGCTGCAGCCCCGTCGGCGTGTCGAGCGTGATCTGAAAGTGGCCCGTGAACTGCGGCGCCAGCAGCGACGGCCGCGTCTCGGGGTCGACCTGGTAGTTGATGAGGCCCCACTTCTCGAGGAACGCGTGCACGCGCATCAGCGTGCACACGTCGCCCGCCAGGTTGCGCCGACACGCCGTCAGCGTCAGATACTCGGTCGGATTGAGCCGGTAGCTGTCGACCATAAAGTCGCGGTACTCGCGGTACACGTCGGGCGTCTTCGTGCGGTTGCGCCCGTTGAAGAACTCGGGCAGGCTCTTCTTCTCGAGCTCGTCGATCTTCTCCCGGTCGAACCACGCCGCGTACGACGGGATGATGACGCGGTGGAGCTGTTTGGCAAGGAACCCGCGCGCCCGCTCCTCGAGCTGGCGCTGCAGCTCCTCGGGCGCCAGCTGCTCGGGCTCGTCCTGCGGCGCGTCGTTCGGCGTGCCTACGGTGCTCTCTCCGGGCTCCGTAGACCCGTTCACGTTCTCCATCTCGGTGTCGCCGTCCGCATGGAGCTTTGCTTCGTCCGCCATTGTGTCGCGTCTCGTTTGTCGGGTCGCAAAAAATTCATTTTTCGTGTGGCGTTGGGACAAAACCCGCCCCGCCGCGTTCCGCCGTGACGAAATTTGCCCCGTGTTCACATTTACGCCTGTAACAACCGCGCCGTTACACGCCGCAACGGCCGCTGTGTATTTTGGGGGGCCCTGCCCCCCAAGCCCCCCGTAGCTGGGGGCCAGCCCCCAGGCCCCCGTTTCCATTTTGGGGGATGGGGCGCGTGGACGCGTAAATTGAAAATTAATTTTCTCTCGTGTTGGCGACGCGATTTGTCATCCCCGATAAACAGAGAGGGATTATCTGATAAAGCAGAATAGAGGAGATGGTGACCCCGGCAAGCTCGTCTCCCGCGCCAGAAGACCTGTCCTCTCTCGACGAGGACAAGCGCTTCCAGCGGCTCAAGTTCCTTGTCGAACGGTCCAAAATCTACGCTTCCATCCTCACCGAGCGGCTCGCGTCGACCACCCCCAGAGAGGCTTCGCCTGACACTAAAACCCCGGAGAGCAATAGACCTAGTAAAGACAATGCCGATAATGAACAGATCGCTCCGAGACGGAGCAGCAGACTGGAAAGCAAGCCGCAACCGGCTCCCGTAACGCGAAAACGACGCGCAAAGTCGGACAAAAAAGTCCAAAAGAGCATCTTCGACTCGTTCGCTTCTTCTAAAATTGACGAGGTCACCTCCGCCGTGCCCGTCAATGAGGCAATCCGGGCCGAGGACGAGGGCCTCGCCAGTACCACCGAACCGGCCGCCATGGCCCAGCCAAAACTCATCACCGGCGGAAAACTGCACTCGTACCAAATGGCCGGCGTAGAGTGGCTCGTGTCGCTCTACGAAAACGGCCTCAACGGCATTCTCGCCGACGAAATGGGCCTCGGCAAAACCCTCCAGACTATCTCCTTCCTCGCCTACCTCATTGAAAACAACATCCCCGGGCCCTTCCTCATCGTAGCACCCCTCTCAACAATTCAAAACTGGATCAAGGAAATCCACCGCTTCGCCCCGTCCATCGGCGCCATCAAGTACCACGGAGACCAGGCGAAGCGTGCCGAGATCAGAGCCAGGCACATGACCCCGAAAAAGCTCAAGACAAGCCCCATCGTCGTCACGAGCTACGAAATGGTCGTCAGAGACTGCTCCTTCCTCCAGAGATACTCGTGGAACTACGTCATTGTCGACGAGGGCCACCGCCTCAAGAACATGAACTGCCTGCTCATTAAACAGCTCAAGAAGCTCGACTCGGCCAACCGCCTGCTGCTGACTGGCACGCCGCTCCAAAACAACCTCGCCGAGCTGTGGTCCCTGCTCAACTTCTTGCTCCCCGACATTTTCACCGACCTCGAGCTCTTCCAGGCGTGGTTCGACGATATCGGCGGCATGGACGCATTTGACGAGGACAAGAGCCAGGCGCTCATTGCCAGCCTGCACTCCATCCTGAGGCCCTTCTTGCTGCGAAGACTCAAGTCCGACGTCGAGCAGAATCTCCCAGACAAGCGCGAGTATGTCATCTACGGCTCCCTGACCGCAGACCAGCGCGAGCTGTACCAGCACATACTCCATAAGACCGCCAAAGAGTACATCATTGACAAGATCATTGAAGCCCGCGGCGGGAAGCGGCCTCGGTCCCTGGCCAAATCCACCTCCAACGAACTCCCCGCTAAACGTCGCAGACGCAAAACGCGCTACAGCGACGACGCAGACGATGACGACGAGTACAGCGACGACGACTTTATCAAGAAGATCACCGACGAAGCTGCTGCAGATTCAGCCGAAAACGCCGGCAAGCAGGAAGAGACCAATGCCATGATCAAAGTCGCCTCGCGAGAAGTCTCGGCCAAGAGCTTGCAGAATCTCGTCATGCAACTGCGACTAACGTGCAACACCCCGCATCTCTTCTACTACCCTTGGACTGAGAATGACCACGTAGACCGCCGCATTGTCGACGTTTCTGGCAAGATGCTCTTCCTTGACCGGCTCACCTCCGAGCTGACAAGGACCGGCCACCGCATCCTCATCTTCAGCCAATTCACTCGCATGCTAAACATCCTGCAGGACTGGGCGCTCGAGGTCAAAAAGTGGCGCATCTGCCGTATCGACGGCTCGACCTCGCAGGAAGACCGCCAGCAGCAAATCGACGAGTTCAATGAGGACCCCGACGTCAAGCTCTTCCTGCTCTCGACGCGCTCGGGCGGCCTCGGAATCAACCTCACTGCTGCAGACACTGTCATTCTCTTCGACAGTGACTGGAACCCGCAGCAGGACCTCCAGGCCATTGACCGAGTGCATCGTATCGGACAGACCAAGCCGGTCATTGTGTACCGGCTGGCTACGGCAAACACCGTGGAGCAGAACTTGATTGAGCGGGCCAACAATAAGAGGCGACTGGGACAGGTGGTCATAGAAAAGGGCCGTTTCAAAGGGTTTGGATACGACGCGGCTTCTGAACAGGAGGTGCTCAACGAGATGGAGAAAGAGTTCAAGCGGAATGCGGCACACTCTGACCTCAGCGGTGCCTCTGGAGGGGACTGGGTTACAAAGAGTGACTTTGAGGTGCTGCTGGACCGATCTCCTGCCGCTTACGAGCGGGCTCGTAAGGGCGAGGAGAACCTTTCAGGTAACATTGAAACGGTCATTACTACCGCCGTCGCGACTCCTGCTAGTTTCTAGATATTTATTTACTAATTACACTATCACATTCAATTGTTCTTTTCCGGGACGAATTTGATAAACTATACTCTATTCATTATGAATGCACGGTGCATCATCCTACTCATAAAAGATGTTACCGTAGGTTAAAGCAGAAGTTGAGAGGCCCCTGGAGGGCGGCAAGGAAAAGAGAGGACTTGAAGCAGGATCTGGGCCCTGCTTATAGTTTTATGGACAACAAGCGAGCAGTTGTAATACCCAAGACATCAATTAATACAATAGACATTCTGCGCACGCGGATACATGGTAAATGAGGATCACCGGCCTTAAAACTACTATTTAGGCGGAGATTCTAATTGCCCTACTACACTTTCATCCATCCATTCATATTACATTGTATACTTGGATTGTAGCAATGAACCTAATTGGCCCTCCATCAGAGGTCCTCGACCTGGTGTGCAGCTACTCCCTTGAGAGCGAAGATTTGCAGGCATTAAGCTCTACCTGCCGCCAACTTCGTCGAATTGCCCGCCGCCTCATATACCACACAATTGCAATCACTGCAAAAGGTGCCTATGTCAAAGGGACTGGAGCCACTGTTTCCAATGCAATGCATATGTGTGAGATGCTTTCGCAAGAAGCAGAAAACATCCGCAATGTAACGATCGAAGCATTGGCCCATGGTGACGGGGACTCTGAAGCGCCGGCTAAACTCGCTTTGGAGCTGCAAAACCTGAAGCGCCTCGAGTTAGCTCTGAAGGAGGACCAGCTTGGAAAGCTTGTCTCGCTAATGAGTAAAACCAAGATCTCCACCCCTGTGTTGATTAAGGCAGAAGCGCGTCCCCCCAGAAGAACGGATAAGCTGGAATTTCTTCGATGGTTTTTTGATACTCCAGCGAACCCCCACGCCGAGCAGGCCAGTGGATTTGAACTGCTGGCAGAGCTTCTCCAGCTCGAGAATGTGGGTTCAAACATGAGCCTGGAGATTGATGTGAAGAGCGGTATAGATCCATCACACACTTCGCACCTTACTCAACAGCTGCAACAGTATTTCACGCGCCTGAACCTCGGATTCGCCCACCCCTCGACAATATCCAGTGTGAATGAGTTTCTTGCAAAGGCTCCCAACTTGAAAATGCTGAGTCTGAACAAGCTTGGACATCTGGAGGCTGATGTACCACGACTGATTATTCCCGATGCTGCGACGGAGTTGCAATTCTTCCCTCACATATCAGCCACGAGCCCAATAATCATAGCAGCCAAGCAGGTCGCTAGAGTCAAGTTTTTTGAGAGCCAGGTTAGATATATCACAATTGAGGCGCCGCTTTCTCACCTCACACTAAAATGTTCACAGCATATGATTGATATCCCGGCGGTGTTGAAGTTTATCGCGCCCCATTCATTTAGAGTAATTGCGCTGGAGGTGTCAACTGTGCAGGGTCTAAAAGACGTCAGGGCTGTGGCAGAGCATGCGTCTGAAGTGCTGAAACTACCCACCCAATTTGAAAACGACGACGATGACTATTATGAGGAGATGGCCAATGCTCTTCCTCTTACTTCTGATATTAGAGACCTCTGGATTACTCTCCCGGCGCGAAGTGAGGAAGACACGACACAGCTCCTGGCTACAGTAGTTTCGAGGTTCCCACGGCTATCCCATTTGGGGATTTACTCGAGGTTACCACGTTTGGGGGTGGGGTCTGCACCAAAGAGGGACCCCAGTTCTTGGAACCACAAGTATTTCAATCGTGGCGAGAATGAATATTCCAGTGCCATACTAGAGCCTTGAGGGTAATTGCCACCTAATTGTTATTTATGATTTTGACAAGTACCGGTTAATAATAGGGCAACATAGAGGGTACATGATACCTCTGTACCGTAGTTGAGCTCATACCCATGGGAGTACAGTAGGTCGGGAGTCGGGACAGCGAAATATCGCCAAAACCATGTTGGAGCAACTAGCGAACTATCTGCCGCAGAACACGGGCGGGCTTCTCCCGTCGTGGATGCTCCTGGTACGTACCCCTAGGGATTCTCTCTCTCTGTGTCTAACAGCCATAAAGGTGTCCGTGGTGTCCGTTTTCAACTCGGCTCAGTGCTACTTTGGCGGCCTCACCCTAACCCGAAGGGTCTACGAAGCGCAGCCGCAGCAGGGTAAGAACTGCACCGGTGGTGCCATGGGAAGACTAACAGGGTAGTTACGGGTCTCTCTGCACGGACGTTTGGTACCTGGACTGTTGTGGCCGCAATTGTGCGTTTCTATGCCGCGTACAACGTGAGCATCCAGCCGTAAGTGTCCCGACTTGATTGGTGCAGACTAATAGCGTAGGATTTACGACATGGCGCTGAGCACCTATATGCTTGCGGGCGTCCACTTTGTGTCTGAGTGGCTTGTGTTTGGCACTGCCAAGCTCGGCAAGGGTCTCTACGGCCCGCTATTCGTTGCCAGCTTCACCACCGCGTGGATGTTCACCCAGCGAGACTTTTATCTCTCTCTTTAATCGCCATGTGGTTAGCTCTCCAATTATGTATATAATACACACAATATCGCTATCTGCTACTGTATTGCCGAAGTACTGTATATGTTCCATGTCATGTACCGTTACACCGTTTTAATGAGAATCAGCAAAGTACATATATACCGTGTAATTGAGGTAAATTTAATGTAGTCTAATGGGTGAGCCATAGCTATTTCACTGGGTCTGGGTCAATTATTAAAATAAATACTATGTGTAAGCGGAATAAGAGTCCCTCTTTCTCTTTCAGTTCGTAGCGGCCGGAGCGTTAGCATTAGTCGTCGGGGCTCTCGTCTTGAGAATGTCCACCACCTCACCAAGCAGCCGCTGGAATCCGCTCTTGCCCAGTGTAACCAACTTGAGCGGTCCGGTCGCGGTGACGGTGGCCTGTCGCGGAGAGTCGTTGAGCAGCGCAATCTCGCCAAAGTAGTCGCCCTTCTTGAGCTTGGCCACCTCGCCCTCGCCCTGCTTGGAAACCACAGCGTCCCCCTCCTCAATGATGTAAAACTGCTCTCCATACTCGCCCTCGCGGACGACAACGTCTCCCGCAGTATAGCTCTCAGAGCTGAGCGCATCGGCAAGCTTCAAAAGCTCGTACTGGCTCAGCACCTTGAGAATGGGCACCTCCCGCAAAAAGCCGCCGTACATGGCCCGCTTAGACGCCGTGCGATCGAGCAGAATGCGGCGGAAGGTCACTCGGTCGAGCGCCCACAGCACACAGTCCGTCGCAGCGACAACCGTGGCCGCCCTGAGCGCATTGTGCATGAGCGCGAGCTCGCCAAAGCTGCTCCCCGCGCCCGACGAGTTGACCTGCTTGTTCGCGCCGCCCTCGAGCTTGTAAAACTCGACCGTGCCGCTCTCGACAATGTAAAAGTAGTCGCCCTCGTCGCCCTCCTGGATAATTGTCTCCCCCTTGGCCACCTTCTTCTCGTTCATGGCGTTGAGCACCATGTTCAGCGCCTGGCTGTCGAGCTGGCTGAACAAAAAGTTGTCCTGGACGCTCTTGTTGAGCCGCTCGAGCTGCTCCTCGGTCAGGCCATTGTCCGGGATGGGCTCGAGCGTCGTGTCCCGCCCGTGCGATCCGGGGATTATGCTCTCGGCGCTGACAGAGGTGCGCCGATTGGCGTTGAAATGGCGCGGGTAGTCCTGCGGGATCGCCAGGTGGCCGTGCGCGGTCTGCGCCGCCTGCCGCGGGCCGTGGGCCTCGCGCGGGTCCCCGGCTGAGAAGGAGGACGTGTTGAATTTTGAAAAGGACGCCGCAATGTCCTGCTGGTGCTTGGTGCTGTCACCGCTCTTCTTCGCCTCTTCGCGCTCGCGCAATCGGCGGTTAAAGTAGTCCGCGCAGAACTGCAAAACATCCTCGGGCTTGTTCTGTGCAATCTCGCGGTTCAGGACGTTCAGTTCGTCCACGTACGACGCCGGAACGGAGGACATTGTCGCTGGTCGAATAGGGGCGGAGAAGGGATAAAGGGAATGGCGGACGATATCCGTTATCCGCAACAAGAAACACCCTTCCTCCCAAGGGGGCGCGCCCCACCCCACCAAAAATACCAGCCCTTCCCCTGGATTTCGCCTTCGGGCCGATCGCGTACATGGCCCGTCAACAGCGTCTCGAATCAATACAATTCAACGTAGAGGTGTACATGATAGTAAGGGGTGTCATGCTGCGCGCATTACAAGCATGACGCATCAGGCATTACGCATTACGCATTGGGGCGGCATTGGGGGGTATGCAATGGTCAAAGTTAGAGTTTCCTTACAGCCTTTTACCTTAACCCTTAGATACCGCAATACTTTGGGCCCAATACGGCCATCTTTGACCACCGTGCAATGCCGTACGACATCTAACCGATATACGCATCTTGTATGACATACGCATCTTGTATGACATACGCATCTTGTATGGTAATAAATTACGCCGTCGGCTTTTGCTTTTCAATGACAACAGTGCCATTGGCCGACTTTTGGTGCTTTGGTGCCCGCTCGTAGGCATTGGGCCGCGCCCCGTGGTCGTGAGAGCAGCAGCTCGAGTCGCTGTCGCTGTCACTGTCACTGTCGCTATCGCTCTCACTCTCGCTGCTCGATTCGTCAAAGTTGCGCTGCCGCTGGAAAATGCAGCAGATCTTGGATTTTTTCTTGTTCATATGCTCGTTATCGACCACATCCTCCGTCCACCGCACCTGCCGCCGAGGTTGCGAGGGCTGGCCCCGGAGCTCGAGTCGCCCAGAGGTGTCTTCTTCAGGAGTCGCCACCTGCGTCCGTGACCCCGTCGCAGAGCCGCCTTGAAGTGTATTGTATGCCATCTTTGCTATCGGAATGTTGAATGGCGTACTCGAGGCTCGTTTTTTTATGGGGCGAATCCATCGGTCATGTGACCCTGGTCAGCCGCGCACCAAAACACCGTAACCCGACTTGGTTACGCTGTAACGGGGGGGGGGTTTGGGGGGCTGGCCCCCCAACTACACGGCTTCCTGGGGCAACTACGGCTTCCTGGGGCAACTACGGCTTCCTGGGGCAACTACGGCTTCCTGGGGCAACTACGGCTTCCTGGGGCTCTGTCAAAATTGGATGATGTGGATTACAAATCTTCGTGTCCCGCTTCGTCAATCACTGCTACGCCCTTCTTGACCATGCTCGTAATCAGCTCGTAGGCAATCTGGGCGCCGGCCAGCGCAGTGGTCTCCGCGTGGTCGTACGCCGGAGCCACCTCTACAATATCAGCCCCGACGAGATTTAGGCCGTCCAGCCCCCGGAGTATCTGGATCAGCTCCCGCGTTAGCCATCCGCCTACCTCCGGAGTGCCCGTGCCCGGTGCAAGCCCCGGATCAATGACATCAATGTCCACGGAAATGTACACCGGGACCTCCTGCGGCACCCGCTCCAATATCTCGGCGACAATTCCCTCCACTCCCTTGGTAGAAATGTCGTCCGACGCAATCCGCGCAAACCCTTGCTTCTCATCCTCTTCGTAGTCACCCCAGTCAGAGCCCGACAGCCGCGTCCGCAGACCGGCGTGCACACACTTGTCCGACAAGAGCCCCTCCCGATGAGCCATGTGGAACATTGTGCCGTGGGTAAAGTCGGACTCGCCCCACACAGACGGGTACTTGCTCGGGAGCCAAGTGTCGAGATGCGCGTCAAAGTGGATCACCGTGATCGGGCCATGGATAGCGTGGAGCCCTCTCAGCGCACCAAGCACAATTGAGTGGTCCCCGCCCAAAGTAACCAGCCGCGGATGCACAGTTCCATTCTTGGAGAATGGCGCGCTTCTCGAAAGCAGCTCCTCGTACCCTTCGGTGATCTGCCTCAATGCAATCTCATTGCTCATTGGGGTGACGGGCATGTCGGCGCAGTCGACGATCTTGGCCCAATTGTCGTACGGGTTCATCCCGGCTCGCGGGTTGAACCCTCTCAGCGATGTTTGTCGCATTGAGGCGTCTCGGATGGCCCGGGGGCCGAACCGAGCTCCGGGTCGGTACGACACAGCGGTGTCGAAGGGGACCCCAATTACGGCGATATCAAAGCTGGAGTCTGCATTAACCAGGCACTTTTCCACTGGAAGGTGTGCAAAGCTCGCAATGCCTGAAAATGGCCACTATCTTTGTTAGTGTTTGCTTTCCAATTGATCTCGGGTGCTTACATCGTTGCCCCACTTTTCTTCAAGTGTTCCTGCCTGCTTGGCCAAGGCACCACCCAACGTCGACAATGCCAATGCTAATTCCAGCTTCATTTCTGGGGATTAATGGACTATCTTCGAAAGTGAACCGTTTATATATCACCTTGCACCCTACGGCGGCTAAGTCGATTTCGGCAATTGTCTCCGACTGAGCAACCCCACCCGACCCTAACAGTCTGTTAATTAATATCTTTTATTTCATCGCAATACTTTTGGCTAGCTAGTTAATTGGTTACACTGTAACAAATTTCCCTACGGTGTATATATACGATTCTATCGTAAAGCTAAGTGCGCATAATATTTGAAGAAGGGATTTGGAATGCTACTATTGATAAATTGGAAACGGAGTTTGTGAAAATGTAACTAGCGGTCAATTGGGGTTTGAAAATGTCGCTACAGGTTCGATTGGAGACGGTGGATCAAAGGCTTTGGTAGATTAATTGGAACAGTCTGGCAGATCAATTTGGGATAATTTGATAGATATGTCGTTGTTAATGCTTACAGCTTGGCGCCGAGACCCTTGTGCACTCGAATCTGCTGCCGGATGGCCAGATCAAGCATGATTTCTAGCGAGCCACCTGGGATGGAGTACGCCTTGCACTCTCGGAAGATTCGCTCGCAAGCACCGCCCTTGCCACCACGGGTGTAGCCGAGGCCGCCAAAGATCTGAATCGCTTCACTAGCACAGAACTCAAGCGTCTGGGTGGCAAATGCCTTGCAGCCAGCGATCGGCCCGCCTAGAAGAAGCATGGCAGTCTTCTCATCATGAGTCTGGAACTGGTACATGAGGCTGTCGAGCCACGCCTGGGCGGCCTCAATGCGGCTCGTCATCTGGCCGAGCTTGTTTCGAATGACACCGTGCTCAATGAGCTTGACGCCAAACGTCTCTCGCTGGTGCGCGTGCTTCATGGCCGCCTCAGTGGCGACTCGGGCAAACCGCACCGCCTGGATGATGACGCCGAGCCGCTCGTGGTTAAAGTTGGTCATGATAACCTTGAAGCCCTCGTTCTCCTTGCCCAAAAGATTCTCAACCGGTACCTTGACATCGTCGAAGGTCACCAAAGTCGTGCCGGAGCCTCGCATTCCCTGGGTCTCAATCTTTCGCACCTCGACACCGGGGAAGGTCTTCTCAATGAGCAGCATGGAGATGCCGCCCATGCCGCTACCGCCGGTCCGCACCGCGACAGTAAAGTAGTCGGCGAAGATGCCGTTGGTGATCCACTTCTTGATGCCGTTGACGATGTAATGCTTGCCGTCGGCCGTCTTCTCGGCGGTCGTCGTGAGGTTGGCAACGTCGGACCCGGCGTCTGGCTCGGTGATGCAGAGACAGATCCGCTTGTCGCCGTTGAGGATGCCGGGCAGAATGCGCTTCTTGAGCGCCTCCTGGCCGAATTTGAACACCGGTGGAATGCCAATGCTGAACCCGCCAATGAGGTTCCACACAACAGCGCCAGAGCCGGCCCGGCACAGCTCGTCGGTGATAACGAGCTCGTGGAACGCGTCCAGCTTGTCAACGGCAACACTCTTGACTCGCTTGTCGGTGTACTCGGCCGGGTACTTCTTGAGGCCAACGACAGTGCCGAGATAGCCCGTCTCAGCAAACTTCTTGTAGAGCGCCGGGTCGACCTCGCCAGCCTCGTCCCAGTCGTTGACGTACGGGGTCACGTTCTCGTCGACCCACGCTCGCACCTCCTTTCGCAGCGCCGCGTGCGAAGCATTGTAGTACGGCGTGTGGTGGCCCTGGTACCACGACGGGTCGCCGTAAGGGATAAGCTCGCCAAATGGCTTCTGGGCGGTGGAAGCGGCCGTCTTGGAGGGCTTGAGCGACCCGGAGCCCTCGGAAACCTGGCCAATGCGGTAGTTGATCCCGTGCTTCTGCATGACCCGCTCCACGTCGTGGTACTTGTGGAACTGCTTGGACGCGTCCTTGCCGGCCATTCGGTTCAGGATCTTCTTCCCTCCCGGGTGGATCTTCTGGAACTCGGTCAGGTCGTAGACGTTGCCGTCAATGATGATCCACAGCGACTCTGCCGAGTTGTGCTCAGCTACTTGCTGGTACTGGTTAGTTTAATTCGCTTCTTGGCTGTTCGTAAACGTACCTCTACAGTATACTGTTCACCCATTTTTGCTGCTTGTTTGTTCGGTGGTTATGGGGGGGTTGGTGAAGATTGTGGGGTAGTCGGCTTATTTATGTAACGGTTTTGATAGGCCGTATTACCGAGGTTCGCAAAATGGGCCCGAGCCCCGGCTTCGGTTCACATGCCACATTCGCAACCTTTCATTTTGGCATGTTTGTTTCTATCCATGTTTATCCGTAATGAGATTGGTATTTTGTATTTGCAATATTTGTTATAGTATATGAATTCTTTGAATGATTGAGGCCGGTGTAACCGGATATCGGTAGTTGTACTTGCCGGCACACAACTACAGTATCGAAACCGAAGTGTTTAGTACGGCTATATGTTTAGCTACAGCTGGACAACTGCCACAGTTCTATATGTTTAGCTTCGGCTGGAGATGTTTAGGTCGGCTGGACATGCGGTTAGCTATAGCTGGAAAATGTATCACGTCTGGTACAGTCAATTCCGATATCAATCAGGGACGACCATTGCGCCAGCCAGAAATGCGTGTGTTCCAATAGCTATGTCGGTACTGTACTAGAGATATTGCCCCTTATACAGGAGTTTGTGGCGTTATAATATGGACTGTCGTGGAATGCTACTCGTTTGTTACGCTGTTACCATTTGGAAGCTCTGTAGGTACATCTTCACATGATAACATGACATGACATGTTAGTAATGCCAGTATAACATGTTTTTACAGACTGCCTAGTATATAGATGACAATTTCAGATACATATACGATATTGAACATGAAAACATATTGTAGTGGATGGTCACATAATTGATATGATCAGGGTTGGCCGTGAGGAATGTTTCCCGTTCGTTACGTTGTTACCTGTTACCATGTGGAATATGTTTTGCGACCATATCTGCGCACGTTTTCACATGTTAACAAATTAGTAATACCAGTTTAACGTGTTACTATTAGAGTATAGATAGCAATCTCAGATACAGGTACAATATTACACACCTGTGTAGTTCCGGTGATAGATAGACATGGATCGGAGATAGTACATGAGACGGTTGAGCCGCAGTGTGATCGTCAACTAGAATAATTAATTAATACCTACATTGCAACCAATGCCATACACCCCGGAAGCTCATACGCCGAAGCTCATACGCCGTGTCCCTGATAAATGCCGTAACCTCATTAGTAGCAGCTGCCAATTATTGTACCTGCAACTGGTGGTTTGCCATGGCGAATAACGTCCCCTGAATTAGCAAGGCTGAGCCCGATTGTGTCGACCTTTTGGGACAGCCACAACGACACCTCTCGAAGAGGGTGAAATTACCAGATACACTCAGGGCTTATACTTGATACACGCTCGCTCCACAGCCCAGTTATCTTTTTGTATAAGCGCAGCCGGCCTGCTATCCCTTGAGACCAACACAAAACCAAAATGGCGGCCGTTCAGGACAGAACTCAGGAGTTCCGGTCGTGCGTCAGCTCGCTGTCCAAGACCAGCGGCGCCAAACGCGCGAGCAACACAGCTGTCCATGAGCGCACCAGCGCCCGCAGCGAGTTCATGATGCGTGCCTCCGGCATTGCTGCGGAGATCAGCGAGACGACGTCGATGCTCCAGAGACTCGCGGTGCTGGCCAAGCGCAAGACACTCTTCGACGACCGCCCCGTCGAAATCAACGAGCTGACCCAGGTCATCAAGCAGAAGGTGTCGCGCATTAACGATAGCATTGCCGGGCTCCAGCACACGCTCAACGCGACCAAGAGCGCGGCGTGGGGCAAGCAGGACACGCAGGTCAACGAGCACTCGAAGAACGTGGTCATTCTGCTGCAGGAGAAGCTCACCGACGTGACGACAGGGTTCACAGAGGTGCTTGAGACGCGGACAAAGAACATACAGGCGTCCAAGTCGCGGACAGAGCAGTTTTTGGCCAGCACTAGCCAGGCGACGGTGGCGGCCTCGTCGCCGCTGTACTCGTCTACGCCGCGGCCTGCGAGCGCGATGGAGTCCTACGGGGAGAACCCGTACAGCGGAGCGCTGCAGGAGAAGAACCCGTATGCGTCGGACGAGTATCTTGCGCTGCCGGAACAGCAGCAGTCGATGGCGCTGCTGGAGGAGCAGGACCAGTACTTGAGTTCGCGGAGCAATGCGGTGGAGGCAATTGAGAGCACGATCCAGGAGCTCGGGGGCATTTTCTCGCAGCTGGCGACGATGGTGGCGGAGCAGCGGGAGACGGTGCAGCGAATTGACGCCAACACGGAGGATATCTCGCTTAATGTGTCTGGTGCGCAGAGGGAGCTGCTCAAGTACTATGCGAGGATATCGAGCAATAGATGGCTCATGGTGAAGATTTTTGGTATTCTCATTTTCTTCTTCTTCATTTGGGTTCTCGTGAGCTGACCTAGCCGCATGTAATACGCGAATGCTTGTAATGTTTAATCGCATCGATCATTGCATATCGTTAATGCATGGCTCATCGCATTGTTAATCTCGTTAATCTCATTGTTAATCGCATATCTAATTTACCCCGCAATTTTAAATAACCCCTATACCTAATTGACTATTATTTTGTATCACCAGTTTTGTTATGCTTTTGCTCAGGAGTAATGAGTTAAGTAGTAGCCGTGTTTGTTACAAAACTGTTACACAAATACTCAGGTGATAGCAGGTCAAAAAATAGTGCGAGTATAGGCTGCTGCCCCAAACGTAGTTTGTTACGAATGATGTTAATGATTCCATATCGTTTAATCGCATAGCTAATTTTTCCCAGTACCAGGTACTATTGTGCAAATGGTGCTATCTCTCATCTACCTGCTTAAAAAGGTAACAAATTAGTTACGTGCCCAACGCTACAGCAATACGGGTTACGCCACAACAAGATACAGCGAAACAAACTGGATACACTCTTTGGCAGAACTTTGGCATTCGGTAGACGGTGCGGGGGTCTGGGGGCTGGCCCCCAGCTACGGGGGTTTGGGGGCAGCGCCCCCAAAAGCAGGAGATCCAAGTAGTTCATTACAATAAGATAAAAAAAGTTATAGCGCCATCTCCGCCTGGAGCTTGCGTAGCTCTTCGGCCTCCTCGTCCTCCTCGTCCTCGCTCTCGGCCCTTGCGGGTATCGGCTCCGACTGGGTCGGCAGCTTGTTGGCGGGCGCCCTGCCGGCCCTGACCATGGTCTCGTCGAGCTGGGCCTGCTCGAGCTCCTGCAGCTCGTCGTTAAGCTCGTCCTCGTCGATGTACTCCTGCCCGAGCGGCCGCGCCATGGCGTCTCTGATCTCCTCGCCGAGCGCGACCTGATCCCGAATGTCGTCCATCGTGGCGTCCACCTTGTCGATATTCATGCTTCCGTGGATCTGCTTCATGGCCTTGGCACCCTCATGCATCGCCTTCATCGTCTCGTGGTTGAGGTTGGCGTTCTCCAGAGAGTTGAGCTGCACCTCAATCGAGTCCAGCTGGCCCTGGATCTTCTCTAGTTCGTTCGCATGCATCTTCTTCCGCTTCAGCGCAGTCCGCGCCACTGTCCCGTTAGCCCCGTGCCCCAGCAGTCGCTTCTCTACTTACAGGCCTTATTGTTAGTAACGTTCTTCCGTGCAATGTTGTCCTGCTCCTCAATCTGGGCCTGCAGGTGCTTCTCTTTCTTGCCCAGCGTGTCCTTCTGCATTCGCAGCCGGACGATGGCCCTCTTCGGGGCCTCCTGCTTGGCGCTCCCGCCAAACCAGTAGTTGTAGCTGAACATGGACATGATGAAGACAAGCCTCTTGTGAAGGTCACTTGGGTCCTCCGGTTTGCCCCTCCCAACCGCTTTCTACGCCTTTTGAGCCGCGCGCAAAACCTCCTCCACTCGCAGATCGATCTTTAACCTCGACATTAGGGATATCCGCGAATAGAGTAAAATGGAGCATAATATAGAGTCGCTGCCGTATCTGGATGAGCCGGTGAGCGAGGATGAGATCGTAGCGGCCAAGCGGCTGATAGAAAAGGAGTTTGGTCGCGTTAGCACCACAGAGACGCACTCCGCCGTGCCCAAGCCGAAAAAGTCCTTTCTGACCCCGGCGCTCGAGGCTGAGCTCGAGCGTATAGAAACAGGGGCGGAAAGAGAGGGTGGGATAGATTTGTCCCGGTACAATGATGTGTATGTAGACGGGCCCAATGGGAGGAGGTTGAACGTGGAGAGAGCATACCCGCTGCTGTATTACACCCGATCGAGGCTGGAGAATCTGAATCTGCTGGCGGAGCATGGGAAAAATGAGTGGCTCATGGGGAACGACCAGCTCGAATACTCGCTCAAGGCGCTCGAGGAGCTGTACACGGCTAAAAAGCGGCAGGTGGAGCAGGTCAACGAGTCGAGAAAGGCCGCCCAGATGGACGCCAAGCCAATGCATGATTACTTGAACGAGCGGTGGAAAATGGGCATTCAAAATGTCATTGACGTCAAGCTCGAGTGTCTACGGCTTGAGCGGGAAATTGAGGAGTTGAGGCGATCCTCGTAATTTATTTATCGCATGTATTTATTGACTATGTGGGGATCTTGTTCCTCACCCACCCTACATTTTCATCGATTCCCTTTTGTTTTTTAGGAGATTATCATTGATTAGATTGTCCTACATGTCTATTGAAACGTGCTGCAGTAGCTGGTTGCCAGTATTACTCGGTACTGGTAAAATTAAAGTCACAATTGCCATTGACTTCAATTGGCACTTACCCATTAATCTCAACTACTTAACTGTCGTTCTTGAGTTGTTTTCAGTAATATTGGACTGGATATATAGTACATTGTGGGTTCTTTGGGTCATGACTGTGTCGTCTATATTGCAAATTATCAACTATTTTGAAATTTGACCCCAGAATCTAAAAGAATACCGTTAGTAGCATGAAAACCACCGGTATTGAAATAAGATGATTAAATTTTGACTCCACTCTGGCCTACAGTCTTATACTCTGTACAATATGGTGATAATCGATTGCCCAATTATGATACTAAGATGTGCTCTTATGTCGCCTGGGGTTATGAAATAATATCAAGGAATAGAGGTAGATGCTATAGGTGTCAAATTCAGCTGAGCTCCATCCATCTGTAACAGCCAATGGAATAGTCAATGCTAAGATTGGCGCTCTATGCCATATATACGACTCGATATCGTTATCATGAATACCATGGGCTTAGTTGTCAAGTTAATTATGCATAATACGGGCCCTCGCGTGCGCACGCCAAAGAGATTTTGCTCTCGCTTGCGCAAGCGAATTATTTTTCGTAAATTCAAAAAAGAAATTTTTATAATGGACGAGTCCGGAATCGAACCGGAGACCTTCCGCATGCGAAGCGGACGCGATAACCAACTACACTACACGCCCTTAAGCTGTTGAAAATCAATTTCCCGAGACATTTTTGACATGTCAAATATCCCGCCGCATTTCGCGCGGCTGGATTTTTTTTTGCGTTTAATTTCCTCAATTGATATGATTTTGGAATAGTATTATACCTGTTAGAAAGAGAGAAGCTTAATTATCTATCTCCATATCCTTTCTTTTGTGTTCTGTACTTCCCTTGATAGTAAATTCGATTTGTAATTTAGCCGCAATTAGTGCGGCTTATAATAAATTTTTTCTCATTTTGGGTGAAAAATCTTCAGTAATTGGAAACTGTTTTTCTTGTCACTTTTCAAATGCTTTAAATAGCTTAGCTATACCAATGGGGCTCTGTGTCCTAGAACAGAATGGTAAAAAATACCTGATCCTCACTCACCCTACTAACCTCGGATCGCGTTTACAGTGGTCTTTGGTGGGATAGCGGTTTTCCCTCGTATCATCAGGCAATTCCGCATCAACTTCCTCTCTAATTCTTGGTTCTGGATTTATTTATTTATTTCTGTTACAATGTTTTTGAGCAGGCTGAAAAGCCATGGCCAAGATTGAATGAATGAATGAATTTTCTGTATTTATAGCCCTTTGCCACCTTGTGACCGAGTTAGGCTCTATAGAGTACTGTGTACCTCGAATATTTGTCCGCTTTGCAGACGTTTCGACATATTATAACAAACTAATGAAGTTCAAACCATTTGACAGATGGGGCCAATTAGTCAACACGCGTGCGTTGATGGCACGAGGGAAACCCTTCCTTCTCGAGCGAAAGTTCGTGTAACACCAGATCAGCCGATAAGATGACACTATTCCGCAGAATACTGGGGAAAAAACCTGCACCAGCCACATCCCATGGCCAAGATGCGACCAAAGTCTTCCTTGGCGTATGCAGGGACTCTAATCGATTTATTCATTCTTTCATACCAGCAAAGGATTCTTGGGAGTCTAAATTTGTATTGTCAATGGCTCGAACCACCAATGGCAATGCGGATGTGACATTACCACTTCTTGAATTGACCGTACAAACCCAGTTTAGGCTCATCAACCAAAACCCTCCCACGAGTTTGCGTCGTTTTCAATGAATGAATGAATATTCTGTATTATTTGCTCCTAGCCACCTTGTGAACAAGCAAGGCTTTATAGAGCACCGCGTACCTCAAGTATTAGTCCACTTCATCAACGTTACGACATATTGTAACAAATTAATCAAATCCATTTGGCTGATGGGGTCAATTGCAGTATTCAGCGCTCTTATATTGATGGTACGAGGACACCCTTCCTTCTCGTCGAGCTACGGTAGACGTACCGGGTAGTTCAGAAGCAATCAGCTTCGCTAGTGTCTTGATGGGGGGGTTATTTCACCCGGAGGAATGTAAAAAGAGAATCAGAGAGGCAGCGCCCTTTTGTGCAAGCGTAGCCGCTACAGCAAAATATGTCCCGGAAGTGTCCGCGTCCCCTAATGCCCAATCCCACTACTGGTATTGCCATTTTTACTGTCGCTTGAAAATATATTAAAAGTCTTGAGCTGCTTTGGTGAGATGCCTCTTATCAGATGGCTCTTCACAGTGTTCCGTTTCTCATGTTAGACTGTTAGGCACCTATAGGCTCAGCGCGTGCAAGAATATTGGAAAACTCATCTCCAGTACCGTGCTTTTCTCTAGCCGGAGCTACCTTTGGGCTCGAGGAATTGTGATGTAAATTTACTAAGGGTATCTTAAATGCTCCAATGAACTATGCTCTACAAACTCTCTAGCGGCGTGCAGAAGCCAACATGCCGTACCAAATCGAAGATTCTTAACTTATATAATTGATAGCTGACGCGAAATATAAAACCTCCATGCGATGCGGTGAGCAATAACCATAGCCAAGCTATGCTTTGGTTAGTGGATAGTAGCTCTCTATCTACAGATCGAGGCAGGGGACTCTGGTCTGGATGTCGATTGCGTTAGTGCAATAGCGGTGCCCGTCGGCCGTGTGTCTCCATTTCTCAGAAGAAGCACACAAGGTCACACTCTCAAGTTCCACCCTAATCAAAGCAATTTCCCATTTCTGGCAGAACTGGTCAGCTCAGCTTGAAATCTTCATTCCCGCACGTTGTCCCATGTAGCTTCAAACAGACTGAAAGCGATTTAGAAAAAATCTAACAGTACTTCCTCACGGACAGGAGAGGTATAAATAGAGTTGTACGCGATACAATGACGTATGTAGTCTTCTTCAGGCGTGTTTGCCCCTTCCCTTTATGACGTTCATAAGAAATACGTACGTATGTAGCGACCTAAGCATTGGCAGAGTGCGGTAGAAACCAAATCTCGGACTCCGCAACCTTTAAACCCTCCTAGGGCCTGAAGTCATAGCTCAGCCCCAGCTATCGTTATCAAGTGCTTTGGCTGACCCTCGAGATACACTAGCCTCAGAATGTAAGCGTGAGAATTACCAGAACAATGCTGTCAAAGGGAACAGCAGATCTTATGGCGTGACTACGGGGCCATATGTACCAAGCTGCATATTATTTCATATAATTGCAAGTCCTGTGCGACTGAAGGGTGCTATGGAGATGAGGCCATGAGGTTCAGCAACGGCGCAAGGCGAGATTGTAAACAGCCATCGATCATGGCGGAACATTCCATTGCGTGCACATTCCACACGAAATTAATGTTTTGTTCTCTACCTCGCTCAGCACAGCAAGACTTATTGCAAGACAGTACTTCAAATATTAATATACGGTATTGAAAGCACATATAGCGGTCCCGCTTCTGACCTTACGAGACGCGCTCCAGTGGCTGGTATAACCGTGCTGGTAGCTGTACCGGAATTCTCTACAGAATCAGGATCTACGTAGGATCTCTAACACAAACACGGCTCAATGAGTTCCGCTGCTTAATGAGATACCCAAAAAGTAGAGAAAAGAGTACATGTACTCCTCTCTACAACAAGAATGACGTGAAAAGAAGGGATAAGATAGATTGAGTCTATCACAGCGGCACTGATAATCCTTTATTTTCTGTGTACCGCAAAAGCCATTATTCTACAGTATACGGATGTGCAGATTACGTACTTTTCATGTAGGCCGCAGCCATACATCATCTGAAGTGCTGCTGAGAGCGTACATACGTAGGCGATGGCAAGGTTTCTGTCGCCAGAAATACCGCATATATTGGCCAGCTCCCCACCTCTACGCGCCCATCCAACAGCCGGTGCAACCCCATGCGCAGCAGTAGCAATAGATCTTGAACTGGATATTAGCCTCCACATACGGTAGACATGTAACCGATCGATCAGTACCTGACAGGCATATTTTTGTTATGTTGATGGATGCCCCTGAGCAACCCGTGCCAAGACACAATGGGTGCCAACCTGAATATCTCCAGGTAAAGCAAAGGGGAGTGAAGTAATCAGTAGATACATTGCAGGGAATCTAGATACGGTAGTCGCACATTTTTTGCGGCCCGCCTTTACCCACATCAGTACGCGCTTTGCAGAAGCAGGACTCGCTACATAGTAAACAAACAGGCCTCCCACACCAGTCCCACCAATGCACGTCGAGAACCCACCGACCCCCATTAAATCCTAGCAGAATGCTCCCCCCAAAAAATTCCCCTTTCCCCTTAAAAAAATTCCCAATACGGACGGGGCTTAGGCTAACGGGATATTAAAAGACCAATTACCCGACAATAATCGACCATGGTACTACCAGTAGTAGATATAATACGGCCCTATGATTACGGCTAAGCGGCTGGGCGATACTACATTGGAGCATTTAGAATATTATTGAAGCACAGAGCGATTTTAAAAATAGAAGCTATTTGGCGAAACTCAGGGGAAAATCGTGCCAATCGTTTATACCTCGTAGCTGGCGCAACCCATGCAAGAGTACTGCATGGTGCATAACCTGCCAGGCCGCACTGCACAAATGTCGGACTTTGCATGTAACCACTACCCTACAGATTGCTCAGCGAAGTTCCCAGAGAGAGCTTCCATTGCGCCGACATGCCAGGGCGAAAAATTCCAAAGTCGCAGTGTCACTCGGAATTGCACCAATTGGGAAGTCAATTACGTTACCGGACTAGGAATGCACTGCCGTGCTGACGCTCTTATCGTCGTTATGTGTCACAGTGATAACGGCCTCCCGCCGTTGTCATCATGAGACATACCTTCTCGGAAAGGACGAGGCGCCAGGGCATCGTTCCTCATAGGGAAGCCACCCTTCCCGATTGGGACCATTCCGTCTTAGACTCCGTCGCCCGCCTACGTACGTACTGTGCAAGGTGTCTCTACATTGATCCGGAGCTATTACCCATTGTCTCACCTTTGCTTTTTATAGGGGTTCTAGTCTATTGCGTCGACGGAGATTGGCCCGAGCTGTCGAAGGAAGAGGCAGTCCGAGAGAGTAGGGGGGAACATTATAAATATAGCGTCCAATTCCGCCGATTCTTCTTCCCTTTCCTCATCGAAAAGTCATTCGTTAATACCAAAAAACACATAATCAAAAATGTCTGCCAACACTTCTGTCGCTTACGTTACCTCCGTTGACTACGAGGCCACCACCGTCATCGCCACCGTCACCCACTGCTCCAACAACGCTTGCGAGCAGGTCCCAACCACCGCTGTTGCTCCAGTTGAGTCCACCCCAGCCGCCGTTGTTGTCCCACCAGTCAACAACTCCACTGGTAACGCTACTGCCTCTGCCAACGGCACTGTCCCAGTCCCAACTGCCCCAGCCTCTGGTGTTGAGCAGGGCAACGGCCAGGCCACCCTCCAGGTTGGCATCTCCGGCGCCGCTCTTGCCGTCGCTGCCGCTCTCCTCCTCTAAATGGATTAGAACCGGCACTGTGCTTTTTCGATTCTAAAAAGTTTTAAAATCCATTAACATTTTAACATTTTACGAACATTAGAGATGATTATGACTTGTATTATTATTAGCTCCGCCTAATTGTTTTTCTTTTCTTCTAATTATTAATATATTAGGACTTAATATATATTGACTGCCTTTTTTTTTGACATTCGGACATACTTTGCTATGGTCCTTCATCTTGGGATTGAGATTGACCGCCAGGAACACTGCCTTCATCTCCCATTAATCTGGGTCCGATCGGCAAGATAGGCGAAAAATTTGTAAGACTGTCTTGTCGGGATTATTAGCCGATTTCGGATGTCCGACGACAGTGTTGCGCTCGCAAATGTTGTAGTGCGACATATGGCTGCCCAACTCCGACAAGACGACATTCGCCGAAACCGAGACAGACCCAAGTACAGTTATTAACCAATTGGAGAAGACCGATAGCCACAAGGATCTCGAAGCGGAACTTTGGACGTCGAAATCTAAAAGAAATCTGCGACGAAAAGTCCGAAAAGGAATCGCCAATCCAAAAAAGGATCTTCCGAATGAGCTTGCATTGGGGGTCCGGAGTCTCAGCGGGAAGTCGCCGAATCCCCTCTTTCCATTGCCCTCATTACATTGGTGCCTGAACAGAAAGTCTATGTAGATATAACATTGCAATACAGAACTGTAGATGACGAAACGACATTCATTGTGGTAGAAATTAAAATGGCAAGACGGCGGGATATTGAAGGGCGGGACATTGCGCCGCATTATATGCGGCTTGCAGGTACGGTGTGTGACTGCTTTTCACACGAAAGCGTAGATTTAAGCACAGTCCCAAAGCTACTGTGACCAATAGTTAAGAAACGAAACTTGGTTTTTCAAAATCAAGTTATGCAACCAGTTGGGAGGAAAGAAAAAAGTAGGGTACACACTCGCCCATAGTAAAGGCGCCCGCGGAGCGGCACGCGCTCCCCAAACGCACCTTGGAAAACGACAAAACTTTCACTTCGAGACTCAGCATTCATTACGGCTACGACACAAGATGAAGGTATGTTAAAGAAAACGAAGGAAGCGAAGCACGGCAAAAGGGGCAAACCGACCTATATGAATAGAGAAGAAAGCATTTTGCATTTGAATAAATAAAAATGCTGGATGGAATACCCCAAAGGGCGCTGCTTTTGATTGTTTGAAGACGAAAAGACGGACAGGGCTAACAAAAGTGTAGCTTAACATTGCTTTCCCAGCCAACGGCTCTCAGAAGCTGATTGAGATTGACGACGAGCACCGAGTTCGTGTGTTCTACGACAAGCGAATGGGCCAGGAGGTCGAGGGTGACTCCATTGGTGATGAGTTCAAGGGCTACATCTTCAAGATCACTGGCGGTAACGACAAGCAGGGTTTCCCAATGAAGCAGGGTGTCCTCCACCCAACCCGAGTTCGACTCCTCCTCGCCGACGGTCACTCTTGCTACCGACCACGACGAACTGGTGAGCGAAAGCGAAAGTCCGTCCGAGGTTGCATCGCTGGCCCAGATCTTGCTGTCATCTCCCTTGTCGTTGTCAAGCAGGGTGACGCCGAGATCGAGGGTCTTACCGACACTTCTGTTCCAAAGCGACTTGGTCCAAAGCGAGCTAACAACATCCGAAAGTTCTTCGGTTTGACCAAGGAGGACGACGTCCGAAAGTTTGTCATCCGACGAGAGGTCACCAAGGGTGACAAGACCTACACCAAGGCTCCTAAGATCCAGCGATTGGTTACCCCACAGACTCTGCAGCGAAAGCGACATCTTAAGGCTCTCAAGGCCCGAAACGCTCAGGCCCAGAAGGACGCTGCTGCTGAGTACGCCCAGCTCCTCGCCAAGCGAGTTGCCGAGAAGAAGGCTGAGAAGGCTGACCTCAAGAAGCGACGAGCCTCCTCCCTCCGAGCCTCTTCCACCAAGGCTTAAAAATAAGACCCCAATCTTGTGTTAATATATTAAAAAAATGGATTTTCGTTATTCGCGTGAGATTGTTGGCTTGTAGGCTTTAGACATACACTTTTCCTTCTCAGCTCGTATTCCAGTACCGTAATTCACACAAGACCCGCATCTATTATCATTCTTCAACACTACGTATTTAATGCCTTCACAGTACATTAATAATGGGCGCACGATATTCTGACAGTATTCAACAGGCCAAGTCGGTTTAGGGCTCTGGGCATGTGCTATAGAGCAGTAAGCGGAACACATGAGCCATGCGCGAGGCGCGTTAAATAATCAAAAGGCTGGTCGCACCTCCCAGGTACACCAACATGCCGTACCATAACAAGTATCCCCAGGGGAAATCGGGGATATTGCGGAAATCGCGATCCCATAGTGGCTGAATATTTTTTTTGGGGGCCAAGTGTCCTTCCGGACCTATCTTCTTCCCCTTTCCTACTAGTCATTAACTCGTTAACTCGTTAAGTACCGGTGCATCTTTTTATAGCGCAGTGGTACACCTGGTTTGGGAGGTTTTCAATCTTGGACTCTTGCCATTGTATAAGTGGCACTCCCTGACCCGCTCTTTTATATAATAAATATTTATTAATTACATTTCCCGCGACGACAATGGGAAAAGACGATCTACCAGTATGTTTTTCCCGCCCTGCTCCTACTGTGGCCCTGCTAACTGATGCGCTTTGCGTGCTTTTAGGCGTTCCCTACCCCTAAAGAGACATTTGGGTATAACCCACCGCCGCCTCGACGTGAGAACACATTTCCTGGCAGCGGAGCCGGCCAGTACCCCAACTCTGGCTACCCGGGCGGAGGAGGCGGAGGAGGCGGCTATATCCCGCCTCCTCCACAGCCGCGATATGGCCCGTATGGATCTACTCCCGCGGGCGCTGGATACCAGCAACCCCCGCCTCCACCGGCACCTGGCTATGGCGGCGGTGGATACTATCAGCAGGGGCCACCGCAACCGCCGCCGGGCCCGCCGGGCCCGCAAGGGCCCCAGGGGGTTGGAATGGGCGGCAGAGGGCCCTACGACAGCCGGCAGCCGCCAATGGGCAACCCTTATTCACCTCAGGTACCGTCGCCGCGGTCGTCGACGGACCAGCCCAATTTGAGGGCGCTGTTTAGCGGGGTTGATCGCAATGGGAATGGCACGCTGAGCGAGTCGGAGCTGGGCAATGCGCTCATCAATGGAGACTATACCAAGTTCCACAAAGAGACGGTGAAGCTCATGATTAAAATGTTTGACCGCAATGGGGACGGCGCAATTGACTACGAGGAGTTTGGCAATCTGTGGAAATACTTGCGGGACTGGCGTAAGATTTTTGACAAGTTTGATCTCGACCGCAGCGGCAACATCAGCTTTGACGAGTATGTGCGGGCGCTGAATGCGTTTGGGTATTCGCTGTCGAACCAGACGATCCAGCATTTGTACAATACGTATGCGAGCAGTGACCGGTATGGCGGGCGAACAATTTCCTTTGATATGTTTGTACAGTCATGCATTAGCTTGAAGCGGACGACCGACTCGTTCAAGCGGTACGACACGGACCGGGACGGATACATTACCCTGGGTTTTGAGCAGTATCTTCTTGAGATGATGGCGTTGAAGTGAACGATATAGACCAATACACACGCACATATACGCAGAGCGTTTGTATCATCATTCACTCACCAGCCATCACACATGAACTATCTCGATATCACTCACGAATTAATGTCGTCATCGATAACACATGAACTTATGTCGCTGGGCGATATGTTTATCCACCAATAATCCAGTGCACTTTGGGCACATTTGGCCGTGATTAGACGGCAATCTCAATACCACGGGCCTTGAGCTCGTCGACAAAAGGAGTCAGATCGTCCTACATCGTTAGCAAGTAATCAATAATATAGTAATGACGTACCTTATCGAAGATGACCTGAATCATCAAACTGCACGAGGGGCACACTGCAATATCGGTCGAGTCGTCCAGCAGATCATCAATAGAGACCTGGAACTTGTCGCCACACGGACACGGGTAGTGGAACAGCTGCGTGTGAGCATCGAAGGTCATGTCCTCGATCTCCACCTGGTCGTAAATATTGCCGTCGCTCATCTGCAAATTACTAATGTCAAAAGATGGTCAAATCGTTATCAACCTAACTGCCGTTACCGCCCCAGGGGTAATATATTTTTTTTCTAGGGGCGCTGCGGCTGTGCCACTTTTAGGGCATGTCACGTGATAGCGCCAGTGCCAGTCACGGGGAGCTGCGCCCGCCCAGGGGAGACGCGGGTAATTCTGTGTACGCGCTCCCCCTCGCTGCCTCCACCGCCAAAAGGAGTTGAGCCGCACATCCTGCCGCATTGGGAAGAGCCCCCCCAAAGGCTGGGAGAAAAGTTTGCCCGCCCTGGTGCGCCCGCACAGGCAGTCCCAATCCACGACTCCCACTGACAATTTTCACACTTCGATAGCCCTGACAAAAAACACCAACATCCGACAAGTAAGTAATGAAGCGAAATTAAAGCAGAGGAGAGCAGAGCCAGTGTGCATTCGACTTGGAGGACGACGAGGGGAAATGCTATTCATGGCTGCCAGTTTCTTGGGCCACAGACTCTTGAGGCAAGGGGGCTCTTGGGGCCTTCTGAAAAAGGTTTTACTCGTTGGACACTCGAAGGCCGTCTCTCTGTTTTGACAAACCGGACACTGCTAACAAAGCAATAGTAATTCACGATGGGTATTTCTCGGGATTCGCGTCACAAACGATCACACACCGGTGCTAAGCGAGCTGCTTACCGAAAGAAGAGAAAGTTTGAGTTGGGCCGACAGCCAGCCAACACTCGAATTGGTGCCAAGCGAATCCACCCAGTCCGAACCCGAGGTGGTAACACCAAGTACCGAGCTCTCCGAATCGAGTCCGGCAACTTCTCCTGGGGCTCTGAGAACGTGTCTCGAAAGACCCGAGTCATCTCTGTTGCTTTCCACCCATCCAACAACGAGTTGATCCGAACCAACACCCTCACCAAGTCTGCCATTGTCCAGATCGATGCCACTCCATTCCGACAGTGGTACGAGTCCCACTACGGCCAGGCCGTTGGCAAGAAGAAGGGTGTCAAGCACACTGAAGAGGAGGAGGTCAAGAAGTCCAAGAAGCTCGAGCGAAAGCTCGCCGCTCGACAGGGCTCTGCCAAGATTGAGCAGGCTTTGGACACCCAGTTCGCCGCTGGCCGACTTTACGCTTGTGTCTCTTCCCGACCAGGCCAGTCTGGCCGATGTGACGGTTACATCTTGGAGGGTGAGGAGCTCGCTTTCTACATCAAGCGAATCACCTCCAAGAAATAAATAAGTTTATACGTATAAAAATTGTTAATGTGCTATAGTTCTCACCCACTCGGTTCCGTTTGATAGTGTAGTACCCCCTCCACCCTGAGGTTCGCGTCCTAACTTGTCACTACGCATTTCACACAGCACGTTTCTAGGTCACTACCATTTCTCTCAAGGGGGCCCGATGTGTATCTGTCAGAGGAGTCTCAATGAGGAGTCTCGATGTGTCCCCCTGCGCTTACGCTCGATCGATTGCCAACTACACTACCGGGTAAAGTTCGGAATCAACGGTACCGCTGGATCCCGAATAAGGTTACTTGCTATTATTTTGGCTTTTTGACAGTTGAGCGCTCTCAACCGTTGCAATTCATCTAGACAATACAGTATTGCAAGTAGGCTGCCCATTGCAAAAAACTATGTTCGCCAAAGTAACGAATAACATAGAGTGAAATATCCACGCGTCGCGTAAAACCGTTGGACGACTGCAATGCATCAAACACGTTGTGCGTCTGCATGTTATTTTTATCACAGCAGCCAGAGAGGACTTAAAGGAGAAAGGCGCAGTCGCAATCAAGCCGTCAACTCGGGCTCTCGAACCCAAATGCCATCGCAAATCTTCCATGAAAAGGTAGGGTGTAAGCAGGGGCCAAGGAAGGAGAGGGACGGCACCAAAGTATTTTTAGCTGCTGCCCATGCATACAGTATCGTCATTGCATCTGCTCCTTCCCGAGTGCGCAGAAATCATTCGGTTCGGCTGTGTGGGCCTGTGACGGGGGAAGGGGAGGGGAAGGAAGCCTATCTTTAAATATCCCTCCATGGCCACGCCACATGGCTGTCAACCAGACCTTATTCATTGCCTTGTCAGGTGTCTTCCAAGACAGTTGAAAAGACAGCTGGCTAGACGTATCCACTCTAGCCATTAACGTTCAAGATTTAAAATTTTTTTAAGACAGCTATCCGCTAGTCTTCCCGCAATATCCAAAAGCCAGCTATTCCAATGGACAGACAAGGTCACTCCCGATCGCAATCCATGGTTACAGAGAGACGATTCTCTCTGACACCGTCAATGCTGAGCAGAGCCTCAATGGCTAGACACTCTCGCAATGCGTCCACCGTTACCAACAGCCGAGGGTCTGTTCGATACTCCCTCACACCATCCGCTCTTAAGGAGAGTAGGCACTCCCGCAGTGCATCCACTGTAACCCAGAGAGGACATTCTCGGACCCCATCCATGCTCAATCGGTTCGTGGCCCCTCCCGCTCTACTCCGACTCCAGCCCGGTATCCTCGATCTCATCATCGACTCTCTCTCCACAGAGGACATTAAAAACCTTTTGCTGACCTGCCGAGTGCTCGCCTACTCGCTGAGGAGGCACTTGTGGGGCCATGTCCACATCAAAACGATCAACTGCCGGTCGCAGTTCACTGATACTGATCTCAGACCATACCAAGGAGAATGCCATCCAATGCGCTGCGGGGGAGCCGGCTCTACCTATCTCTACGAGCACGCCTGTTGCAAGCGGTATATCCGAGTGGACGAGTCCAACTTGGCCGACATATGCAGCGATCTAATGTCCGGCAAGTACGCTGACGCATTCTCGCATGTGCGGTACCTGACAGTAACACTGCCTCTTCTCTTCCCCGAGCCCACCAAAGTGCCCGTGACTCGGTCGGAAATGTACCGCGTAGACTTTGGGAGCTTGGTGCACTGGTTTGTTGAGCAATTGAACCCCCAGAGCTTCCTTGACCTCGAGCGGCTCGAGATTGTCGCCATCGAGTTAGGGGGCGACGACCTTACTTCGCCGCTTGCATATGACCTTGTCGACAAGTTCAACCAGGTCGGCAAAAAAGCTGCACTTCTCGTGTCTGCCCAGGAGAATTGGCTTGTGCGGCAGCCGGTGAGCAGGAACTTGGTTCAGGACAATGTTACTCTGCTAACAGTCGAGTGCAACGAGTTTGATGATGCTCTGGCACTAAGCAACGGGCGCAGCCTGCCCCCCTGGATTGAGCGATTTGAGTTGCGCACAGCCGCAGGGCAGTACAGCGCCGAGGATATGGCGTATTATCTCTCGCGCTGCTGCAGTCTGCGAGAGCTAACCATCTATGGGGATGTTGTCAACCCCCGGGGGGTCCAATGGCTTCCTGAGACGGTGGAGAGCCTTACGCTGTTCGAGTACGGCACTTTGATGCAACCGCAGCTGTATTGCAGCGCACCCACTCTGGCGGCGATGGTGACGACGCTACGGGTTGGCATCAACAACGCGACCGTTTTCCAGCAGCTGCACCTTCCAAACCTGAGACGGCTCTGGATTACGAGTTTCATCCCTCAATGGACAGATGATCACTTCCGCTCGGTGCTGTGCATGCTAACCACGTGTAACAAGATCAAGGAGCTGCGTTTTCAGGGGGTACCCTACGAGCTTGTCGCGCGGCTGCTTTCGATAGCAAACATTGACACTGTCGAGGCACTGATCGTCGAGTACCTGGGGGTGGACCTGCGCGGATTCAGCCCAAAGAGTACCCGCCGCGGAGCTCAGTTGATAGCCCGCGAGTGCCCCAAGCTCAAGTTTTTATTTATTGATCTCATGCTGCCCAAGTTCAAGCGCGTTGTCGAGGTGGTCAAGGAGTTTGTGCGCTTCTGTCCGCACCTCGAGACGATCATGGGCAACATGCTAGTGACGCGTCCGGAGTGGATATCGCTCTATTCGGGCCAGACTGTGTGGACAGGGTATTCCCACATGGCGCTGAATGGCTATCCGTTGGTAGTTGACAAGCCGCTGTTTGTTTCGTGCTATGACGATGGCGCTCAGGAGGCCGCAATTAACACCTCGGACTCTTCCATTGCCGCGGCGCTTATTTATTCGAGACTGGTAGTTGCCGAGTAACAACTCTCGAGTAGCTATTTATGTAAAATTTTATCAATTATGGTATTGATTACATGTACATCAATGATAGGCAATTGCAGGTCAATTACCAATTGACTCTTCAAACATCATCCCGAATTACAATATATGTGCAATATGGTTAAAACGGGCGTAGTACCTCTATAGCTAATCAAGCCGCACATGCCACAGGTTCCAGCGGGTAGGCAGCAAAGTTCTTGCTGATTCTTTGTCGGCGCGACCGGAAGTTGGGATACGCCTGCGCCCTGGGGCGGTGGCACCCTTTTAGATCTTTTTGTTCCAACCACCTCAACACCCATTCGATCCCTGACTGGCGAATTTAAAAAAAATGTCTGCGGCGGCCGTGCAAGATAAAGTGTTTGCTTTCATTAACACCATTGACAAGGTGGGTACAAACGGGGCGTGAATTGGCGTGTTCTAACTGTGGCTAGGAGCTGGAGCGATACCCAGCTATCAAGAACATTGAGCGACAGACTGGTATGTTTAGTGTAGACGCGTTTTTTGGCTGGCTAACTCAATTCTATAGGTATTCCAAAGTCGTACTCCCTTATTGGCTTCCTGGGTGTTTACTTCTTGCTCATTTTCCTTAATGTCGGCGGTATTGGCCAGCTTTTGGCCAACGTAGCGACCCTCGTGGTTCCAGGTTACTACTCTCTGATTGCGCTCGAGACTAAGGGCACTGCGGACGACACGCACTACCTGACCTACTGGGTCGTGTACGCCTTCTTCTCGGTCATTGAGTTCTGGTCCAAGACCATTCTGTACTGGGTTCCATTCTACTGGCTGTTCAAGACTGTGTTCTTCCTCTACATTGGTCTTCCACAGTTCAATGGTGGCCGACAGGTGTACGCCTCTGTTGTGCGACCATTTGCTGTCAAGGTCTTGGGTGCCACCGGTGGTTCTTCTTCCTCTCTGCGAGAGAAGGTTGAGGCTGCTGAGGCCAACTCAGAGGGCGATGGTGCTTCTATTGCCACTGGCGTCGACCTTTAAGCGGTTCCAGGATGCGACGTGTTATATTCGTAGTCTAATCCATCACATTTACAATATCCATCTACCCATTTTTACTATCCGTCGTGCATTAACCTATTGAATCTTATATTTCGTATCAGATCTGCTGGCTAACCTGTACCAAGCAGCATGGTAGCACTACATGGAAACCGCATTCAATTGGAATGTGACTACAGTACCCTAGAGACTGAAGTTGCAGTTACAAGTACCGGGAGCAACCCACTACCTCTAAGCTAACACTCGGGCATATTATATAGAGCATAATAACCAATAGTCTAATGAGATTGATATCCTGCATTTACAGCCTAATCCCATCGATATATATCAAAATAAATGTTTTATCTACCAGTATAACGAAGCATAGTCCCTGACTCCCTGAGATATTTTGTTAGGCTGTTGGGAGTACTGGTTACACTGTAACCACGCATACTGCGTAGAGCATTCAGGTAGCCAATGATCGGTCCATGTATACCACACCATATAAATAACTACTGACTTGGCAATCACCAGCTAATGCCGGCGTAATTGCTGGCAGTCACTCAAATCCCCCAAAACTGGGGGTTCAAATCAATCGCGGTACAGGCATACAGTGGTGATGATCGCGCGGACAAAATTTGAAAAACTGATCTCCGCCAACCGAAACCACCAAAATGAGCCTCCGAATCGCGCCTATACGGCCGCAAGTGGGTATCGCCAACAGCGTTCTGCTCTCCACCGTCCGCCGAAGCGCTCCTACTCTGGCGCGATATGCATCGTCCAACTCCAAGGCCAAGATCCAGATCCAGCATCTCGGCGTAACCGTGGACCTCTACGTCCACCCAGATGGCTCCCACCTCCCGTCGTGGTTCAGCAGCCCGCTGCTGCGGTGCCGAGGAGTACTGCGGCGGCTGGGTTCTTTCTTCCAGAACACGGTCATGATTGGCCAGTTCCGGCTCAAGTCCAAGATCACCCCGCGGTTTGAGGAGTGGAGGAACATTGCCATCCAGCAGTACGTCGAGACCAACCGGGCTTTCGTGCAGAACAAGCTGTCCTCCGTCAAGGGCGACCTGAGTATCTGGTGCTACGAGGCGCTGCAGAACCGACGCAAGTCCGTGCCCAAGGACGTCAAGATGGACTGGAAGCTTGTAAAGTTCAATGCCCGGCCCAAGGTCATGTGCATCCAGCCTATGATGCTGCCTGACATGCCGCTGACGCATCTCATGCTGGTGTACAAGATGAACACGAAGCAGCGGCTTGTAAAGATCGTCCCAGGAGAGTCAGAGCCGCAACGTGTCGAGCGGGATATCATTGACTACATTGCCGTCGTATACGACGCTTCCAAGACTCCTGCTGACGCCGTGCTCGCGGGATCTCTGTTCGAGACCCCTCTTAATGCCCCCCGGCCCAACCCAATGGCTGCCGACACCTCGGAGAGTCTTATGCTTGCCAACATGAAGGAGAAAGGGGATATTTTCCGTCTTCCTCCAGGCCAGAACTAATTCCACTGTACATAACCCCTGTAAATATGATCGCTCAAAGCTTCTTTTAGAGTTGGCGGCAAAGGTTAAAAAAGTATAAACAGTGCCCTCTCTAGCTCCGGGCTCTCTTGTAGATTCTATACACAAACACAATGATCGCCATGGCGGATTACGAGTATGAAGCGTCACCGTCTGGTGAAGACTATGACGAGACGGATGAGGAAGAGGATGTCGAGATCACTCTCCCCCAGCGAAGCGACGCCCCCGTTGGCTTTGGGCGCGACCAGGATAGCAATCCTTTGGTCCAGCCCAAGTCTGTGCGTCATGAACCACTTGCCCCGGATCCGCTCATCTCCCGGCTGCCGACTCAAAGGTATTCAATTCGAGCCATCACTGTTGATAAATGCTAACACAATGCAATAGACAAAAGATCATTGCCAAACGAGGGGCTTCCTTCACATTGATGGTAGCTGGCGAATCTGGTCTTGGTAAGTAACACTGATGCGAAGGTGACCACGTACCAACCCACAATGTAGGCAAGACAACGTTTATCAACACTCTCTTTGGCGACAAGTTCAAAGATGTCGCAAGCTCAAGGAAGTTGTTTGAACAATTCGCTGATGAACCGATTGGATACTTTGAAAAGACAACCAAGATTGACATCAAAGAGGCCATTTACGAAGAAAACGGGTTCGAGGTCAATTTCACCGTTATTGACACCCCTGGATTCGGAGACTACACCAACAATAACTACTCATGGGTGCCAATTGCCAACTACATTGACGAACAACACCGAATGTACATGCTGCGGGAAGAGCAGCCAGACCGCAGCAAGATAGTAGACACTCGAGTCCACGCATGCCTCTATTTCATCCGCCCATCCGGACATGGGTTACTTCCGTTGGATATCAAGGTGATGCAAGAGCTGTCTGGAAGAGTTAACCTCATTCCCGTTCTGGCCAAGGCGGATTCGTTTACCATTGAAGGTCGCGAGCGGTTCAAAAGCGCCGTGCGGGCATCTATCCGCGAAAATAATATCAGCGTGTACTACCCGTCGCTGTACGGCGACGGCATCCATGATGATACCGATTCCATGCCGTTTGCCATAATCAGCTCTGAGTCCATGATCAACACCCCAAACGGGAAGCTGGTTCGAGGCAGGAAGTACGGATGGGGCATTGCAGAAGTTGACAATGAAGATCATTGCGACTTTCAGAAGCTTCGGCGGGTGCTAATGAGCAACTACATGCTCGACCTGATGGATTCGACAGTTGAGAAGCACTATGAAAAATATCGCCGGACCATGATGGCTTCGCGCATCCAACAGGCTAAAGTGGCAGCTGCAGAACACGCGGCAATGCAAACTGGCAGTGGCCAGGGTGATGAGGAACACCAACTTATTGTCGTCAATGGCAGTATCAATGACCAAATGTTCGATGAGAGGAATATCCTGGGAATCCTGCGAGCAATCTCTCGTTTCGGCAAGGAATTCCTGCAAAACGCGAATCTTGAGTCGGACCCTATATTTTACGAGAAGCAAGTGAGAGTCCAGGAACGCTTCAATAAGATTGTCGAGTTCCAGGAGAAGAAGTTCCACCAGTGGCGCACCGAGCTCAAGGCCCGTCAGGATGCCTACAATGCCGAGTTAGAGCAGGCGCACCAAGAGTAAGTTTTATTTCTTTTTCTTTCGTTTCGTCCTAAACGTGATACTAATACAGCATCTAGCATCCTCAAGCTGCAGCTTGAGATTGAACAGCTTGAACAGGCCGCCTCGCATAGGCGGTTCGACCACGAGGGGCTTGAAAAACTCTCGGGGCGTTCGAGCCGATATACCATCCGCAGAAACGCACTAAGCCATGCTTAGTGAAAACGCTTGCTACTGAACTTGTACCACATATACTTTTCTTATGCTTATACACATGCACTCTATTATATCGCGGACGTAACCTCATTGTACCACCATAATTTCCTCCATGGGGTTAAGCACATGGGCTAATGCAATTGAGCGTTTACCGGTGGTGCTTTGAACTATCCCGTACCCGGTAAATAATATCGAGACCCTTAAAGGCGTTCTTCATACACGTAATCCAGCATCTTTACTGCTTCCCCAGGCGTCTTCTTCCCCCTAGGAATACGAAATTAACGACATAGCCTGGCACACCCCCATGGTGTATTCAAAACAAGATCCTTGCTACCAAAGATTCTGACTTGTGTCACATGGGTAATACACAGAGCGAACAAAAATCTTGTTTCAAAGATCCCTATTGTTTCAGATATATGAAGTGTGGCCACCGCCGAAGCGCCCTGGGAGCAAGATGACGCACTCCAATACCATGGATTGATTCTCAATTGTCTCAACACTAGACATCCAGGGGAGAGCATCTCGCCTATTTCGAGGCGGATATGCCAACGGCCAAGGTGAAGTAGGGACAATAAGAAAAGAACCATGTACTACAGATTAAAAGTTCAATATAGGTACAAAAAAATAATTCTAGTACACTGTAGTGTACTGTAGCTGTATTACAGTATGCTGCAGCCATGTAATATTCCCGCATTGTACGGACGGCCACAGTAATAATATGGTGGCGCACTCAATCTGAGTGCCGATCCCACAGATTGACCCCTCATTTGTAACAGGCCCATCTGATAAGCCATTACGGACTGCATAGATTGCCGCATCAGAGTTTATACGCTACCTAGTGGTTTCTATACACTGAGAAGGAAAACAATCGGGTAATTGCAATTGATATCGGCTATAATTGACACGTTCTGTCCTCTAAATAATTTAAAGAAGTGTAGTCTAGGGATTTGTGACCGCCTGTATTATACAGGCTGCGCAGATCTCGTGGGCGTAGTGATGAACAAGCCTCACATAAGATTGACATTGAACTGGCTTGCCTAGATGGTCGAATAATGTGCAAATCACAAATGCTCAAAGGTATATGCTACTATAATATCTTAAGGCAAAGTTCAACGACGCGTTGGCACAGGCGCCTTGATAATTATTTCCCGTCACAACGGTAAAAAATAAATATCTGTGGCCTCCATAGATTGGAACCTGGTTCAATTGAACGGTAGGGAGTATGTGCTTTTTCCAACTGTTGTACAATCCGGTACTACCGGTACTACTGGTGCTTCTAGCGGTTGGAATACCAGATATAACTGGCGACAAAAATAAGATCTCTTGCTGGAATGCCGGAACCTTGTATGTGTGGTGTGTGCCAAAAGTTGCTCGTACCAGTAGTTGCTCGCCCTATTTTTAAGTGCCTATAACTTTTCATATTGTATGGCGCATGCCGGTTGATGTGTATGCGAAGGCGCATTGTGGAGCTGTTTGCTTTTCCATCCCCTGTTCATGGTAACCAGGCACCGCTAACATGTAATGTACGCGCAGCGTTAAGATGAGAAAAATATTTCTTTTCACAGCCATTCCAATTTCATTTCATTTTTTCTAAAAGTACATCTGGACAGTATATAAAGGATTGAGATGCCATGAAGCCATCTCAATCCGGATCTCAGTCCTCCCCCGCCTACCCGCAACCCTTGTCCAATATATTTACAGCTTTTTTTTCGTCGAATTGGCTGTCTCATCTGCTAGACTCTATTTTGGTACGGGTGCGTCTCTCCTCAAGAGCCTGTATAGCGTAAAAGCCAACCCATTTTTAATCCACTAGTTACAGTTCCTTCTGTGGCTGCTCTGGTAAGACTGCTCTCTTTTTTTGTTGGGGTCGAAACGGTTCCCCTGTTACCCCATAGTGCGGTTGAGTTTCCTCGGGGCCTATAAAGTGCATCTGTCAAAGAAGCACCGCGACACACACCATTAGCCGAACTCCATTAGGTATGTATCCTCCCCCCGCCTCCTCCTCCTCCGACGGTCCCTTTTGCTGCAGTTCTGCAAATAATCCCAGTAAGATTTAGGTCTGCTGCTCTCCGGGTAAAACCTGCCTTGCAGGGGGGCCGCATGATGCATCTAATCACCAACCACCGACCCGAGATCCACTGTATAGGCGGCCTTGCTGCTCAATCCCGGGGGTCGCTTCATTGGGGATGCTGCTACAGTTAAATTGCTGCTAGTGGGGAGGGGAAGTAGTATCATGTTGTCATCCGCTAGCTGGATGAGTGCAGATTTTCTCGTTTCAGCGATTTAGTTGCTAACGCCTAACAGAGTATAGGATCTATAACCTCCAACGGACTGCTATTCCCCACCCCACCTTTCCGACATCCCGTCCGGTACGTCAGAGATTAAGGGGTGTAAGGGACCAGACAGGTTATTTCCAAGCAAGGGCCACCACCTATTGTATTTGGATGTCAAGGTCGCTTGCATAAGTCTGCAGCGCTAGAGCGATTAAGCAACGTACACGTACGCTTCGATCCCCGAGAGGAATCATCGTCATCGCCTTGTGTTCGTATTCGATCATCACTAGATCGATTTTACTAGGAGGGGTGCATCTGTGGTTGCTTTTTTATCTTAAGAAGTGAGGCTGTCACCTCGATTTCGATTTCGATTGTGAAGCTACCCTGTCAGGGGAGGCCAATCAATTTTTTAAAAGCTCAACCTTGTCCGCATATCTGGTGCAAATATCTTTTTCTTGCCAATTCGGGATCAGTTATTCATTTAATTTGCACAGACCGGCGTATATTTGCATACCGCCGATTCAACGATCCCCGACCTTTTTGCCCTTTTTTTTTTTAGGATACCAAACGCTCTCCGCTATATATACCCCATATATGGCCGATTGCGCATCCTCTGATTTTTCTGCCCCATTGCTGTCTTCAAGAACGATTTCAATATAATTTCCAGCAACTTGTCGTCTCACCCGGCCCGACCTTCGTCAGCTCACTCAGACGACCTTGGACAGAATTCTAACCCCTCCGTTGACGTTCCTTACTCAATTCCCCCACAGTATCAGCCACAGGACTTCCCCCAGCCCTACCGTGAGTTCCAGCCGCCGCTGATCCATCAGCCAATCACTCAATCAGAGTATCATTATCCAGTATATCAGAATATGGCTTCCGTTACTACTGCTCCACAGTCGTATCGCCTGAGTTCGCCGCTGGTCGGCGCAGGATATCAACAATCGCACGGATTTGGAATTTCTCCTTCAATCCCTGGTTTCAATGCCTCTAGCTTTCAGTACTTGTCTAACGGGTATGTTATGCCATATAACTATACCCCTTCAAGCAATAGCTGCCCGGTGCCGGTGGATTATTACACTACCACTCCCCCGATGGATGACCATTTGGCTTCCCAGGCACCCTCGAAATCGGATTCTAAGGAGGAAACTGTCCAATCAGAGCAGGACCAACGACACAGCCAAGTGCTAACTTCGACTGAAAAGCGAGATCCACCAATTAACCCGCCTTCCCCCCAATGTAACCAGAAATCTTTGGTTCCTAAATCATTTGCATCAAAGCCTCGTGTGACTACTACTCTTTGGGAAGATGAAGGCACGCTTTGTTTCCAGGTGGAAGCCCGTGGAGTTTGCGTTGCCAGACGAGAGGACAACAATATGGTCAACGGCACGAAGCTGCTCAATGTTGCCGGCATGACTAGGGGTCGACGAGACGGAATCCTTAAAACTGAGAGAGTGCGACACGTCGTCAAAATTGGAGCAATGCATCTGAAAGGTGTATGGATACCTTATGAAAGAGCGTTGGCCTTTGCCAATAAAGAAAAGATTACTGATCTACTTTACCCTCTTTTTGTTAACGATATCAAAAAGCTGCTCTATCATCCGCCAGTAGAGCTGGCCAGATCAGTTTCAGTTTCGTCGCGCCACTCAAGCGATGAAGATGACTGCAAGACATGCGACTCTCTTACTGGCCAGTCGGTAAAGAGTACCAGCTCAACTTCACCTCATATTGCTCACCCACCAACAGAGGGCGATCTCTACAACAACAGCAATAACAAGGTCGAGCAGATGAAACACCAGGACAGCACTTCGCGGTCTATGTCACTTAGTGCCCCGAATTCGACGCAGCCGTCAAGCCATTCAGAATCTTTTGAGTACTCGAAATCAGAGCATGAAAGGGGCTCTATTTCGAGTACCTCAACCTCGCTGACGATGCCGATAACTCAACAAAGCCAAACAGCTTATTACTCCCCATCCTACACACTGGGTACAAACAACAGTACGAATTCTGCGGGTATGAATAGCGGTAACTGGGCTCTTCAGTTCCCTCCTGTACCTGTGCAGTCCCACCAGCCTATCCCAAGGTCCGCAAGCACGCCAATGATTTCCTTCCAGAATACTTTCCTCTCGCAGCCAGGATATCCCCATACCTCGGCTCCGACACTGTCAATCAACCAACACGACAGCACCGAGTCGGTATTGAATGCTCGATTCGAGTCCACGGGGTCGAAGGGCCGCTCTGATGAAAAGCCGCCACTGAAGAGAATGAAATCTGATCACCTGTAAAATACCTACTTAGAGCTATATAATCCTTCCTCATAGCTCAACAATACATTGCTAGAGTAATAGACATTCTTTCGAAATTCATAATATTAAGTGCTGGGATACTCTAAAACATTATACAAACTCATTAAACAGGTCCTTTTTGAGCTGTTAGCTCTGTTGCTGTTGCATGACATCAACATATCGGTTTCTCGCACCTCGTCGAGTCTTCTTCGTCTTGGTTCCTGGAGGGGGAGCTGCACCCAACAAGTCATCAAGGCCGCCACTCAGTGGAACTCCTGGAGAGCTGCTTCCAAGAGTCGGTTTTGGCATTGGCGGCTTCGACGGCATAGGAGTTCTACTGGAAGCTGGGAGCGATGGCTTTGTCATTGGGGCCGGCCCTGGCGCTGTAGGCGGAGCACTGTGGGTTTGCAGAGGAGTTGCAGGTTTCTTTGGAGGAGGCGGAGGTATATCAGATTGCTGATCCTCTGCTGGGGCATCCTTATTTACCCATCTCTTCAACTCCTCATCGTAGTAAAACCGACTCTTTTCGCCCAACTTGGCACGAACAGCTTTTGGCTGATCCTCATCTCCTTTGCGGAACCATGAGAACCAACCTTTCTTACCATCAGCATCCTGAGACTGCTGACTTCCCTTCGGTTCAGTCTTCTTGGGCTCTTCTTCTTTCTCTGACTCCTCTTCTACTTGCTCAGGTTCATAGGCTTTTTTCGAGTTGCCAATTCCTAAGTCCTCAACTTCCTCCTCTTCCATTGGAGTAGCAGGAGGTGGTTGGTAAGAGGAGGACTGAGTCGATGGAGTTGGTACTCCGAACTGAGGAGCCTGAAGGGGTACAAACATGCTGCTACTATCACCCCCTTCTAAATCAACCTGAGCAATATCATCATCTGGTGGCTGGATTCCGTACAAAGGTGGCTCATATACCGGTTGGTAATCTTCCTCCACTTCTTCTGCTCCCTCTGGCTCCTCATCGCTCTTATCCTGCTGCTTGTCCTCCTCCTGCATTGGCGGGGCAGTTCCTTGGCCCTGGCCCGTCGTGGCAGGTGGAGGGGAAGAATAAAGATAGCCATAAATGTCCGATGATTCTGGCGGCTCAATAGGAGTAATTGGTTTTGTCTCCGACACTCCGACAGGGGCATACTTGTTTCCAGCTTTTGATGGCTCTTTCTCCTTATTTGGCGGGGCGTAAGGGTTTATTACAGGTGTCTCAGACGCTGGGGCATAAGCGTTGGGAATCTTCGCAGTGGATTTCTGCGGAGAACGTGCTTTATCCTGAGGAGAGCTCTGCATTAAAGCAGGGGTTCGGGTATAGATATTCTCCGGCGTTTTCGATGGACCTGGCACCTTATTCACACTAGATGGCCGAGAAATAGAGTTAACACCGGTGGTCATAGTCTCATAAATAGAAGGTCCCACAGGATCAAACCCACCAATGCTAGAAGACCGCGATTGTGGCCCAGATGAAGTTACAGGTGGGGCGTATGGGTTCCGCGGTGGGGAACTTGTAATGGAATTCCCCGGGGAAAGACTTCTAGCTGGTCCAGAGGGAGGGGCATATGCAATTGGATTGTGAGAGTTAATTCTTTGCAACTTTGATGCTTGTGCAGGATACGCCTCTGTGCTCTGATTGCCATAATGCCGTGCAATATTTGTATCAGATAACGCTCCAACAAGTTCACTGCTGCTGACACCAGCGGCATACGGATGGTGGTGCCCTTTCTGCACAGGCGCATAATTAGCACCAGCTTGGAGGTCAGCAAAGGATCCTATTCTCGAGATAGTTGGGGTCTCGTCCTGGAGTCGTTTAAAGACTTGCTCCTTCTCAGGCTGCTGCGAAGACTGGGAGTCGAATTCGTCCTCGTCACCCAAAATTTTGGCAAACATCTTATTGACATTAGGCTTAAACCACTTGTAGCCCTGACTTGTCCCTTCTTCAGAGTGAGATATTCGGTAAGAAACATTCTCAATAACTTGCAAGAGAGGAGCATTCTTGTCGCCATTTTTCTGCAGCTTAAGCAGCGATACAACATTCTCACATATTCTCTGAGCTTCAGCGACCAATCCGTAATCAGCCAGCTCAGAAGCACGGATAGTTTTAAAGAGCAGCATATGGGGGTAATGGGTAGTTATAGACGCCGCTTCCTGCGGTGCTGCAAGCTGAATGAACTCGAAAATTTCACTCAGCATGATATTATCCATATGCTGAAGACCAAGGGATTCAGTGGCTCCTAGAATCGCAATGCCCTGCTCATTATCGGGATTGCCAAATACATTGGCTGCGCCGGCAAGAAGAGCACTATTTTTTTATTAGTCAGGATGTTCACAGAAATAAAAGCAGAATTAACATACCAAATGTGGGATGCCTCGATCAAACCCATGTCTCTCAAGGACTTCTTCATCGCCATGAGGACGTCCCGGCTGTTTGGAGATGGATTTGAGATAATCAATGCAAGGTGATTTCGCCAGTTGATCAACGCATTGGAGTGGTCTCCTGATGCCCGTTGGGTGGAGCTAATTAGCTCAGACACTAGCAGGTTAGTTCTTAATATTTCATGATAGGGAGGCGGTGCTTACCAGAATCTGCACCGGAACCTGCAAAAATTTTATACATGAATGCAAGGCTCTGTGATGATGGAGGGTCCATATTTCGAACCTCCTCTCGAACGAATTCGGAGACAGCATTGTGCCACTGTTCTGGGCCCATTGAACTAGCAATCAAAAGAGAATGTGCCCACAATCTGTTCTCAAGGGCTTTTCGTAAAGCGCCCCCTCGATTACCCACTTCGATATCCGTAAGTAGTGCACGTAGTTCCTCGGGACCAAATCTTGCTCCAGTGTACTGATCATGCACAACATTAGATCCCCGTCGGTTCCTGAATTGGCTTCGGAAAATATCAGTGGCGGATGCAAAGTTTTGTGGATCATCCGCATTGTTACCAACATATTTCGGGGCACCAGGCGCGATAATCGACCGAATCTCTTCAAGATTGTCCACCACTGCCTTAGAACAAGTGACTGTTTCGCAATTTCGCAAAAAGACACGCACAAGTTTCCAAAGCACAATCTTATGCTCAAATCGATCCATCGCAGTGCCCTTCTGAGGTCGGTAAGCTTCTTCCATCTGAGCAATGCGCTCGTCCATCCATTTCTCCAATTCTTTTTTCTTCGACTTGTTCGCACCTCCCTTTGCATTTAGCAATGGAGATGGGAACTTGTTCGTCAAATTTTCAGGCTTGAGCACATCTCCAACGTTAATAATCTTAATGTCCTTAGTTGTTGAGAATGCAATTCCAGGAGGAATCATAACCACAGCTTTTTTACAAGTACCCCACCGGAAAATAGGGAACTGTCGTCTCATCAGAGCTTCATTGTCAGCCTTGCTCAGCACAGGAGATACAGCAGTGGCTCTTTCCTGCTGTGCTTTGGACCTGAGCTTTTCCTGTTCAATCTGGTGCTGCTGAGCTAAGTTCAACGATTCCGGCATGGCACCGCCCGTATAGTTGTAGCCTGGAGCAACCGGAGGAGACATAGCAGATGGAGGAGACAATACAGCGTAATCATTGCGTGGCGAAGATCGCAAACTTGTATTAAGGTCTTCTGGCAAATCTCCGTAAGTTGTTGTACTCGGCTTTGGTGGCGGTGGATGCCGTGTAATTTGACCTGCTGGCTGGAGCTCACGCTTCGGCGGAGGTGGGTAAGGACCATGCTCGCTGCCTGGGCGCTGATGTGGCGAAGACTGGGAAATAATTGGCTGGTAAGCGGATTGAGGCGATCTTGGCGCATAGATATTGGCACTCACATTTGGTGGAGATGCAACGGGCTGCTGGGTCGGGGCGTAGCGACTTGACTCGCTGGGTCTCGCTGATGAGGAAGGGGCATAGGGATTTTGCGGAGCAGCATATGGATTCGTAGGGGGTTGCTGTGGCTGTTGTGGCTGATACGCTGATCCTGTTGGAACAGAGGGGTGCGTCGCTTGCCCTTGACGGGGGAATTGCATAGACTGACTGTGAACCAATGGCGCCATTGGCGGAGATGCAATTCCAATATGGCTTGATTGTGGCGACAGGGAGTGTGTCGAGAGCCCACCTAGAGACGAATTCCTTGAATGGCCTCCTCCTCTGGCCGGCTGCGCCAGAGGTATAGCCTGTGGGATTGGCGGAGTCATGGGGGCATATGGGTTCTTCGGTGGAGGAGCCCCAAGCTGAGGTGAACCGGTAGGACGATATGCTGCCTGTTGAGCCTGTATTTGAACTGGGTCCATACCTGCCCGCGGTTGTGGAGCCGGTCGTTTTACCGGTATCGGAAGTTCTTCAAAGAATGACTTCTTTTCATTCAATGGCCTAGCCCCCTGTGGACCTCGGACGCTGGGAGGTCCACCAACAGTTGATTGGCTCTGGAATGGAGGGGTGTATGTAGGGTTTTGCTGGAAAGAAGTAACTCTGCGAACAGTCGACCTAGGAACAATACCAGCCGGCAGATCAAAGCCAGTATCACCAGTTTTGGTTTCGCTGATGAAGCTCTTTGCAGGCTTCAGGTTAGCCTGGGACTGGGAATGAGGCATGGCCCGAGCCGCGAACGCTGGAGTATTCTGCAGTGGCTGGGAAGGCACATAACGGTTTACATTTTGAGGTTGCTGTGGTTGCTGAGGACGGGGTGCAAGACTCTGAGCTAATGGCACATCATCACCGTCGTCTTCATCGAGCAGATCATCATCTCCTTCTAAGAATGCAAGTGAAGACGACAAATCTTTGGCAGAGGTAGTCTGGCTCTCCTGCTTCAATTGGATATCGTCAGTAGCAGCTTGGAATATACCGCCCAACTTTTCTTCACTTTCATTTCCATTGTCAAACACGTCTGCGAGCGCATGATCGTTTCCATCATTACCCTCGTCTCCAGAGTTGTCGAAGACTCCCTCTAGATTACCCTTGGAACTTTCATTATCATTACCATCGTTATCGAAAATTCCGGCTAGGTTATCATTGGACCTGCCTTCCTCACCGTGGGACGACGAGGTAATGGTACTAAAGAAATCTTCTTCTCCTGGTTTGACAAAGACAGAAGGTATTCTGTTATGCTTGGAATGACTCTTCGACACTTTCAGAGTGGACTGCGATTCCTCTTTCGAATCCAAGTTGTCGAGGAAAGACACTGCTGAGGCAACACTTTCATTTCCGAAGATGCTCTCTCTTGATTGCTGTACATCTTCACCGTCCTTAGATTGCAGTTCTTCATCGGGCAAAACGTCCTTAGCACCATGATCATTATGGGTCAAAGGCTCTGGAGCATTGCCCTTCTTCGGTGGTTGAGTTATGTCAAAAATAGGGGCATTGTCGTCATCACCCGGGATTGGTTCGTGGACTGGGAGCGGCGAGTCCAATTCGGAATTGAACGTACCATCCGAGTTCAAGCCCTTCTCAGACACAATCCAGGAGGCATCTTGCTCGTTGGTCATCTCAAAGGGATTATCACTGAGCGTGTGGCCCGTCTGGAACACAGCAGGGAGATTGTCATCCACGGTGGAAGGGGCATTGGAAGCCACCTCAAAGTCAATAGTCCTCTGACCTGTAGTGGCGACAGAACACCCATCATCGATGCCGGATTTTGTTTCGTCCACAGAAAGCATTGTGTCACTCTGAACGGGAGCAAGTTGCCCATGTGATTCAGCCGAAAGTCTTCGTCCTTCAATGCGCTCCTGTTCCAGAGATTGCTCCTGAGACGCTTCGACGCTGGCAACTCCCTGAGACTCTTTAAGCAGGTCTTCGAGGCTCGAGCCGTTTCCTTGCTCGGCAGGTGCTTGATCAATGCCCGCGGAGCTCTCTCCAATAAGATCACTCAGAGTTGGATTGTCGTCCTGGTCATCTTCAATTAGAACAGGCGAGCTTTGTGGGGACTCGCTTTCACCCTCTTTTTTAGGCGATTCTACAGGGTTTTGTGCAGTTGAAGGAGAGTCGTCGTTTGGCTCCATAGTTGACTCGGACTCGACTTTGATCTCGTCCTTCACTTCGGGAGCATCTACTAAGTCGTCGTCTGGGTTGTGTGCATCCTGGCTGTTGGAGACAGTCGACTCTTGTTGATGTGGTGACTGCTCGGACATCGCTAATGCTGGTTAGTTCTAGCTGAGTAGGGATTGCGGTGCCGTACCTTTTGAAAGCCACGTGCTGCTCTCCGACAATATATACACAATTGAGCAACAACTCGTATATGCAGAGTAAGTTGGCTACTTGGTATCCAGCCTAGATGTGACCTTTCCGAGGCAGTTGTGGTCCAAAGTCCTGCCTAGTTTCGCAAGCGCTGGCTTATATTGGTTTGGTTGGTTGAATGGCGCGTAGTGGATTCGCTGGCCCCTAATAAACGGCTACAACCCTAACCCAAGGACAAAACTACATAAGGTGTCAGCCCGCGCATTTGTAGTAATTACTACTGTATGCGATCTGAAAGGAATGAAGATCGGATCAAGCGATGAAATGTGATGTAAAGAAAATGTTGTAAATATTTTAGCTTCAATGGATATTTTTATTAGTACCTGGACCAGACTGGTTGGAAAAGCCATTCTTTTGCTTATTCGGCGGAACGGACACAATCGGTATTAGTTGGACAGCTGAAGTTGAGTTTCCCATCTTGTGAAAAAAATTTAACCTTAATAATTCCATTTAACGAGGGGACCTTCAATATTTGATGCCATAATGAGCCGCGCGAGCCGCACGAGCCGCTTGGGACGGCAACGCCGCGCGCCTCGCAGATCCGAAATTTTTATATCGCCGCTAAACCAATCGACGACCGCAAAGATAATCCGCTAAGAATGGCTGTCGGTAAGGTCAAGGGCCCGAGAAATAAGCAGAACCTCCCTCCAGAGCATGAACGTTTCCTATCCTGCTGTTCCGACATCACAGTGGAGCTCATCAGCTCACTAAAAACCAACAAGGATGTTAACCTCAACGGCCTGATTGGCCGAATGTCCAAAAAGTACAAGCTCAAAAGCCAGCCGCGACTTACCGATATCATATCCTCAATCCCGGATCAGTACAAAAAGTATCTACTGCCCAAGCTCAAGGCCAAGCCCGTACGAACCGCGTCTGGTATCGCCGTCGTTGCTGTAATGTGCAAGCCTCATCGATGCCCCCACATTGCATACACGGGTAACATTTGCGTCTACTGCCCTGGTGGGCCAGACTCCGACTTTGAGTACTCAACCCAGTCGTACACAGGGTACGAACCGACTTCTATGCGGGCGATTCGAGCCCGATACGACCCGTATGAGCAGGCCCGAGGGCGAATAGAGCAACTGAGACAGCTCGGCCACTCCATCGATAAGGTCGAGTACATCATTATGGGAGGTACGTTCATGAGTCTGGCGCAAGACTACCGGGAGTATTTCATTTCGAATTTGCATAACGCCCTTTCGGGGCATACGACGGAGGACGTCGACGAGGCAGTCTCATTCTCTCAGCAATCGCAGACCAAGTGCGTGGGAATCACCATTGAGACCCGGCCTGATTACTGTACCGAGACTCACCTCAGCGATATGCTGAGGTACGGATGTACCCGACTAGAGATTGGCGTACAGAGTGTGTACGAGGACGTGGCTCGAGACACTAACCGAGGGCACACTGTGAAAGCGGTGTGCGAGACGTTCTGTTTCTCGAAGGACGCTGGGTACAAGGTTGTGAGCCACATGATGCCTGATCTGCCCAATGTGGGCATGGAGCGAGACCTGGACCAGTTCCGGGAGTACTTTGAGAATCCTGCATTCCGAACAGACGGTCTCAAGCTGTACCCGACGCTGGTGATTCGAGGCACTGGTCTGTATGAGCTGTGGAAGAACGGGCTGTACAAATCGTACAACGCGAATGCGTTGATTGATCTTGTCGCGCGGATTCTTGCTCTGGTGCCGCCGTGGACACGAATATACCGAGTGCAGCGAGATATCCCCATGCCCCTTGTTACGGCTGGCGTGGAGAATGGTAACTTGCGTGAGCTTGCACTGAGCCGAATGAAGGACTTTGGCACCACCTGCCGGGATGTCCGAGCGCGAGAGGTCGGCATCCAGGAGGTGCACCACAAGGTGCATCCAGACCAGGTGGAGCTGATCCGACGTGACTATGTGGCCAACGGCGGCTGGGAGACCTTCCTGAGTTACGAGGACCCCAAGCAGGACATCCTCATCGGTCTTCTGCGGCTGCGTAAGTGCTCTAAGAAGTACACTTTCCGAAAGGAGCTCAAGGGCCAGCCTACGTCGCTGGTACGGGAACTTCACGTGTACGGATCTGTTGTGCCATTGCATAGCCGTGATCCGCGCAAGTTCCAGCATCAGGGCTTTGGCACGCTTCTAATGGAGGAAGCAGAGCGAATCGCACGGGAGGAGCATGGCTCGGAGAAGATAAGCGTTATTAGTGGTGTCGGCGTTAGAAACTACTATGCCAAGCTCGGCTACCACCTTGACGGGCCCTACATGTCCAAGAACCTTTAATTTATTCCTTACTCCTGCAAGGTAGCTGGAGGCTAGCCCCCCAAACCCTCTGGCCCCGTTTCGTAACGCTGTTTGGGAGAGGATCACTGATGGATGGGATGCTGATGTGCTGTAACAAAGATTGTTAGTCCTGGATTTAATGTTTATGCTGAATAAATAACTAAGGCTCCTTGCATGAAACACTGAGGAGCTCTTCCTTATAATCGCCTGGGACGCCCGAGATGATTACGGAACTCAGTCGCTCTCCCCGAACGCATGCACTGTCTAGACCCTTGGTATATTTGCGCAGGGTCAAACCGTTTCCAGCGTCGTGCCCGTAAAATACGACTTTTCGCTGGTCATATGGAAGTGTCTTCTGATAATCGTTCCATTTCTCGGCCCACGGCTTGCCATTGCGCTCCTCAGTCGCCGTCTTGTAGTCTGGCGGAAGCAGTGTCCGCACCGTCCACACAACCTCTGGATCCTGGTCCTCGAGATCAGCGATGTTCCACTGAAGGCCGCCGTGGCAGGCCACGCCCTCTACACCGAGCTCCGTCACGTTGCCGAGCCGCAGAATCGCAGGACAAGAGGTCAAGTAGTTAATATGCTTAGGCTTGAGCTCGCGGACAAGGTCGAGATCTCGGTCTTTGGCGTCGCCGACCCAGTCTTTGTCGCCCTTTCGCGGCATCCCATGCAACTGGGCATATATGTTGAGAATCTCGTTCTCATGGTTTCCGCGGACGCAACTTGCTCCGGTGCGGATGGCATGTTCAATCACCTCGACGCTCTGAGTGCCCTTTGTAGTAAAGTCTCCGAGCATGACAAGGTGATCTGTCTTTGGGTCAAAGTCTGCTTTTTCAAGCAGGTGATTTAGTTCAGTGTACTGGCCGTGGATATCTCCGACGAGAATGAGTTTACCCTCCTTATCGGCATCGTACTGATCGAGGTCCTTGACGGTTACAACCTCCGGTACGGGCGCTACCGAGTGCGTTGGAATGTAGTACACAAGGAGGTAGGCTAGTGGACATAGCGTTGCTAGAGCCGCAAGGACCAGTAAGAGTGTCTTTTTGCGGCGAGGCTTCTCAGCCTCCTGCTGTATTGGCTGATAGGTTCCGTAGTTGCTCATGAAAGTGGAAAGAGAGTAGAGTAGCTGAGGAAGAGCTAAAGTAATGAAATATAAAGTTTAGCTGACTACGCCTCTTTAATACCAATCGAGGCAATACCAACTATAGATTGGGCTACCGTAGAATGTTCCGGCGGATCCCCTAATATGGCAAACAAATCAGTGAGACACCAAGCCGTGTCCGAAGCCAAGCAAAAGTTCTTCCGCAGATGGGGAAGAGTCAAACCTGCGTATACGGACAGACGGCCATTATATAGTAGTTGTTTTGCTGGTCCGCAGGGTGACCTTAAGGGTACCTGTAAGGCGCGAGAAAAAAAAAACAGGTGAGCGTGTGAGGGTTGGCGCCGAGTGCTTTGCCAGTAGGAGATCTCATACTTTCCACGTGGGGTTTGACCGACGCAGGGTAGCTGACTTTTAGACATGCCAGATCGTGACCTTCAATATATTATATACGATGCCGATGCACCATGTATTTTGTAGACATTAGACCTCCGAGTTGAATACAGGTTGTAAATGGGTTGGTCTTTGTATTTTAAGGGGGGCTAGACGGCACTTTCACTTTCGGAAGGCAGTGCCACATGCTGCGATGAGATGATATCACATCCCCCTGGTTTTTTCTCCACGTTTTAGTATACAGTGATTGACTATATACAACTAGCGGCGTATTTTCAATCAGGTCTGTAGGATTGGATACACGTGTACCCGTTGATACATGTATCGCATTGGCTCTTTAGCAGGCAGTATCGGCATGTCGGGGACAGCCTGTGACATGATTTACTTAGGTCTGCATTGGATGAGGTAGTCGGCATCACCGACGGGTATGACGTATGACAAGTGATCGTACCCGGCCAATGGTACAGAGATCCCATTGCCAGTAACATGTAACAGTACAAAAAAAAAATTTAGCAGTGCCTGAAAAACTTCAATCTACCGATAGTGTGTACTGTATTCCTGTATTATGGAGAAAGCACCAAATTGAGGGCTACTGTAGCTACAAGATATCTCTTACCGTACTGCTGTTTTATGACGCGGTTCCTGGCTGCTGGTCTCTCCACTTTGGTTAATGGTATAGGATAAATTGTGTATAAGCTAGCTCAATATCTTATGTCTCCTCTAGTTCAATGGCTTTCTGGGTGTGATTGACACAATCCTCGCAGTAGGGTAAAGTAAAATAACCACTAGCCTTTGCTTGCTTCAGGCTAGCGAGAATATTCCTATATCTTAATACTCTTTATTCGAATTTGAAGTTCTCATTTCGCTTTAGAGACCAGCCTTCGAGCAAGTATCTCGGAGATGCCGTGTAACTCCATATCACCCAAATAGTGTCATTAGCCATTGGTATTTTATGGGCCCTTCTTCTGCTCAAGCTTTAGAGACCTGATTCTTTCCCATAGTTTCAGAGAGCTTCAGGACCTCAAAGCGAACTGATTCCGAGGTCATCGGCTCAATTCTTCCTCTCAGAAATGATAATGCTTTCTCCCTTAAATGGTATTGCTGAGAGTAGTGACATATAGTGTATTGAATCTCCCTCCTTCAAGGCAAGCTAAGCTAGTCGACTCACTTCCGATATGGCGAAGGTCCATTTCATTGGGCCAAATTGAGCCAAGAAGTCACCATTATCTCTACATGTAAGCTCAACTCTCTCAATTATGACTCAAGAACCGAGATTTTTCGCAAGATATTTGCCTCGAACCTTAGAAGATCATCAGATGTCATATAAATCTGATCATTACCGGTAGTACCATTGAAAGTGTGCATAAACTAGCTCAACGTTGTCACATTGGGCCGTGCCCAGGCGGAGATAGACTATTCTCAATCGACTGCTACAGTACTACGGTATTATTACATGATTACAATCACGTGCTAAGGGTTATATTTACAACTGACTACTTAATGTATCTATAGACGGGTGATATGTACCAATATTTTCAACATATGCATTGCAATTCAGGGGCAGCGACGACCTTTGGAGGTCCTATTGTAGTAATTTACTGAAAGTAGATGTGTATGTAGAACAGTGCCAGAAAACCAGCTGTGCCTGTAGGCAGTGCGGCCCAGTCCCGGATATGTGATGGAGTGATGTGGCAACAGGTATGACGTATGCACCGTACCTGTAGAACGGTATGGCGATGACCAATTACTCCACAGACCATTACTGCCAGTAACATATCAAGAGTGGTAGAGAGCCAATTGAAATTAACTACCTGGTATACGTCCGGATGGCTCGGATCATGCCGTAGTTCCAGATTATCTGTTGCGCAGTACAAACCATACAAGTGTAGCAAAACCGTAATAAATACCTGGTGTCGTATTCATATGCGGAAAAAGGCACACCCCCTGACAGACAGGAGAGTCCGTAAATAATGCACGGGGCTCCACTCTCAGTCCCCTGCTTGGTGAACGCCCTACATTGAACTGCACTATGGAAATTAATGTAGCTGTATGCTGCACCCCCAAAGCAGCGAGTAGCATGGAGAATGAGCGAGCAAGGCTTTACGTAATGGTGCGCGCGGACTCCCGAATGTCGGAATTGGTACAACCACGCTCTCACGACGGTATTGTAGTGTGCTCTCCCGTCACAGCACTCAGAGTCAAGCAAGCGGCTTTTTTTGTTAGTTTTGTGCGTACACTGTAAGGAAGCACGCAGGATCGCTCCTCCCACCACCACCCAACCTCAGCATTGTACACTTGACACCTATAGTTACAGTACGGTCGTGAAGCGCCATTAAAATCCTAATACAATAGCCATGCCGGAGGACAATGATATCATTGACTGGGACACTTTCAACCAGATCAAGGAGATGGACGACGGCGACGACGATTTTGTAATGTCGCTGGTTCTCAACTTCTACGATCAGGCCGAAGACACATTCCAGGACATGGATAACGCATTGGGAGAGGGGGACCTGGCGAAGCTGTCGTCGCTAGGGCATTTCCTCAAGGGCTCCTCTGCCGCGCTCGGGTTCAAGAACATTCAGAGCGAGTGTGAGAAGATTCAGCACCTCGGGGCAGGCAAGGACGAGACGGGCACTTCCGCTATGGATGGAGACGACAAGGACCAGCTCGACCTCATTAAGACGTGTGTGGAGACAACCAGGACAGAGTATACCAGATTGCGGGAGTACATGAACGAGCTGTATCCGCCCATCGAATAGAAGTTCTCCCTGTTTATATTTCCTGCTTTTTGTCTATCGTGTTTTGTTTTTTATTATTTTATTATTGCTATTGTATTGCGAATGATCATGTTGCTTGACGGTTTAATTGCCTATCAAATCACAGAAAGCTCGCCACACCTCTCGTGTATCAATTGTTCTAAGGTGTTATGCTATTCAAGGTCAGGGTCCATTTCATCGCCGAGATGGCGGTCATCCAGAAACCGCACTCCTTTCAATTCCTCGGGCAGGTATTCCTGCTTGACTTTGCCGTCGAGATAGTCCGGATTGTATTTGTATGTCGCTCCGTAACCGATATCCTTCATTAGCTTCGTCGGCGCGTTGCGCAGGTGTATCGGCACAGTCGCAGCCGCAGCCCCCGGCTCTGTTGCCAGCATTGACTTAACCTTATTGTACGCCCTATACACCTTGACGCTTTTCGGCGCCTGAGCCAGTTTTACGGCACAATGGGCGAGTATGCAGTCCGCCTCCGGCATGCCTATCTGCTGGACAGCCGTAAAGGCAGCCGTTGCAAAGGGCAATAGAGAATCATCGGCAAGCCCCACGTCCTCGCTTGCAATTCGTACCATCCGCCGCGCAATATATAGCGGGTCTTCACCCGATTCGAGCATGCGTCCAAGATAGAACAGTGTAGCATCCGGGTCCGAACCACGGACTGACTTATGGAATGCAGATATAGTATCATAATGTGAGTCCCCAACTCGGTCATAGAGCATATGTGTCCGCTGAAGTCGCACTTTTAGCATTTCTTTCGTAATCGGCTCGGAACTCTGCGAAACGCCGAAGGAGATCTCCAATAGATTGACGGCAATGCGTCCATCTCCGTCTGACAGTCCAGCAATATACTCTATAGCTTCAGACTCAAATTCGTAGGGCTCCAAGGATGCAAAAGTTCGGTTCTCATTCATCGTAGCAACGGCCCGGTGAAGCATGCGCACCAGGTCAGTCCTACTGAGCTTTTTTAGCACAAACACCCGGCACCGCGACAGCAAAGCGCCATTGAGTTTAAACGACGGATTTTCCGTAGTCGCACCAATTAGGGTGACGTCCCCACGCTCAACATGTGGCAGAAATATATCCTGTTGGGCTCGGTTGAACCGATGTACCTCGTCAAGAAACAGAATTGTCCGCCGCCCCATCAATTTCAAATCGTTCTTGGCCTCCTCAAACACCTTTTTACAGTCATTTGTGCCATGAACCGTCGCAGAAAGCTCTACGAACCGCGACTTGGTCGTTTTCGCGATTATTCGGGCTATCGATGTTTTGCCCACGCCAGATGGGCCCCATAGAATCAGTGATGGACAATTGTCCCGCTTGATAAACTGTCGCAAAATACCATTTTCTCCTACCAAGTCCTCCTGGCCAATGAAGTCATTCAAATCCCGAGGGCGTATCTGCTCCGCAAGCGGCTTATTATGCTGATCTTTGGTTCGTTTCGATTCCTGCGGCTTAGTCTCTTCGAGACGAGCTCTTTTGAGGTCATTTCCGGGCTGTATATCATCAGCCATAGAACGCTTGGCCTGGAGGGGGCTACTGAGCTCCCCTGAGCGTTCCTTAGTCGATAGATCTCTCGTGGCGCTCCGGGGCTTGAAGAAATCAGGAACCTCGCTCGGATCAGGGCACCCTCTATCGAGATGCTGGTTCACATCTCTCTCGGTAGTTTTCATGCCACATAATGGGCATTCAACGTGCTCTACCATTTTTCAGCTCGTTTGCCCCCGGCCTACGCGTTTGCTCTTACGCGTAAATGGGCTATCATTGACATGCACAGCCGTGCTAATATCTAATTAACAAGACAATGTAACCGGTTAACTCGATCAACTTTATTTGTGCGCACCTACTCCCTCCTCCGTTCACCTCAAAGACAGTACCAGGTAGTAACCGAGTCCTCCAATTCACAGAAAGACAGCAGAACAGCCGGCGATAGGTAAGATGTCGCGGGATATACGGCCGACAGGGTTTGTCCCTGCAGTAGTAGTGCCCGTAGAACTGAAGGCCGAGGACAGAGAACGGTTCTACAGTCTACCCACGACCCTAACATGCTGGTCCCACGAGCCTCGGGTCTCACAGGAAGACGTCATTATCGACATGTCGCTTATCCCTAATGCTAGGGATGGGGACATTGCACAATTGGTGACGCTTGAGGGCCGTGAATCCAAGCGGCTCTTCTTTGTCGTCAGGGACCTCTGTGAAAAGACAGCCAAGCTGCTCCCCAATGTACAGATATCAGTGCTATCAGGGAATCTCTTTTCACTCCTGGATATACCCCCGCGGAGTAAAGTTCAAGTGCGATTGGTAAGCATTATTATGTCCTAAAAGGAAGGGTATACTGACTTGATATAGCGAGAACGGTCCTCTGTGGAGGCCGACTTAGTCGAGATTCACTTCAAAGACACATATTTGACCAGAGCAGACATGTGGAGGATATCTTCATCTTTCATAGGCAAGTGCTTCTACACATCCCAGAAAATAAGCTACTTGGATTCTATCCGATGTCAGGTCAATGAGATATACCGCAAAGGGAGGAAGGTACTCTCCGCATACATTGGACCTAATACCAAGTTTGTGTACCGCTCAGAGTCAGCCAGAACGATATACTTCATCCAGATGTCCAGCGAAATGTGGCATTTTGAGGAGAATGGTGAGGTAATGTTCCACAAGCTCATCAATTCGTTCCTGCCCGAAGTGTTCAAGCGATGGAGGGAGCAAGGTGCGCACCATGTTGTGACAATTGTGCTATTCACCAGCTTGGACATTTCGGAAAACGACGATCCGTTGGACCATGGCGAGAGAGGACAGAGTACCAAAGATTATTTCCGTGTAGTCGTTGACCAAGTCCATATCAGCCGCTGGAGCGATATCATGGCAGCGCTGCGGTATGAGTTCACACGGTTTGCGAAGGACGTACAGCAACAGTCATCGGGAAAGATTGAAGGTAAGCTTCTTCCAGCTGTAAAAGGAAACCTTATGGAGGCGATCAGTCTGGCTACTACAATGGTGACTAGTAAATTCCTTGATAGGGACCTTAGACAAACGAATTCTCAGGTCATCATTGTTACACCGGGTACGGGTATTTTTGACGTGGACTACGATTTGCTTTACCAAACCAGCATCAAGCTTTTATCTATCGAGATCAGTATCGACTTGGTGTGCCTAAGTCGTCCGCCACTTCACGTTACCCCTCTATTCCGATTCAAAGACAAGAGTAACAATGTTGTCAACTGTGTACCAAGCTGGCTTGACATCTCTTTTTGGAAGAGCACCGAAAGGTATGCAAAGCAGTGGATACCGCGATGCAAGATCTACGAAATACAGATGATGGGGGTTATGGAGAACGAAATCAGCGCCATTAGTATTGACAGACTCCCGCAAGCGAACTCAAAGTTCGCTCTGGAAAAGCTCATGGAGCAGTACGATGACAATGTTTTCAAGCTGAAAGCTACGTCCCTAGTCATGTCAAATGATACAGCTATGGCACCTTCACTGCTGTTTCCTAAACCCTCTTCTGGCGCCCTGGCACCCTTCAATAGCTCTCGGTCCGTGTCAATGTCTATCCCAGCTTCAGCTATCATATCTTCTCCCGCGGCGACTCCAAATATGGATAATGAAGCTAGCGAGGCGTTCCCTGCGTCGACAACAGCTGCATTGCTCAATAATGCGATCAATCCTCCAAAAAGCAAAATGTCTGCACTAGCGTCGCTTCTTTCTCTTACTACAATTAGTAAGCGCCATTCGTCAAGTACGCTGCCTAAGAGGCCAACCCCTCCACGATCACCATCAAGTTCATCTTCAGACCGTTCGCAATCTGCCACACCTCGGTCGCCTTCGACAAATAACTTGACTTCGGCCTTTGGAACTATCCTATCGAGCGCATCTGTTAAAGTTGACGACGAATCGTCCAAGGTTACGGAGCGCATCGAAGAAGCAGCTGGAAAACTTGCTGTTAGGACTGCACGCCAGGCTATTCCTAACCAGCGGTCCCACCCTAATCTATTGATGGGAGGGCCACCTCTGGCTCCAAAGCTAACACGGCCGCCCTTTTTAAAGCGACAGAGTACGGATAAGCTCTCTGTATCGCCTCAAGCATCCTTTACTACGACAAATGATGACATTGACAGCAATAACTATATTTGGGTAACCATTCCCAACCCGTCCAACGTCGAGGATAGCGAAGTTCAAAACATTTCCAACTACGGGCGATGGAAGAACGTCTTCCCATCCGCTGTCAAAAGACGTGCAGTGAAATGGAGATCACTGAAGTCGCCAGCCTCGTTGCCATTGGCATCTGAGATATTCCCGTCGGTCGAAGAGTTTGAAAAGAACTACACTTTCCAAATTTACGACGTTGCATTAGACGCTGACAAGGAAGATCATATGACTCCAGGTGATCTGATGGCTGAGATGGTAGCAATGAGATTGAATATGGGTTTTCAAGTCGTTGTCGGAGAGAGAGTCAGTAAAGTTGAAGGACAGAGGCGACCTGGTGGCAATTCTGCGCTCATTGTCCAAACCATCCCTGAAGATTATCGTGGGATTAGAATTTACATGACCAGAAGCAATTACATTCACAGACTGGCATGCGATCACTACGGTACGATCAACGTGCAGTTGTACAAGAAAACGGACCTCGAACTATCAGATTTCACACGAACATACCACCCAATGGTGCAGACAAAATACGAGGATGGGTATCAGCCAGCAGCTGGAAACTTTTTCGATCCAAGCGTTCGAAAGGTTAACTGGAATCAAGTAGACCAGCTTCTAGCTGGATATGACGATTTCATGCCCGAGAATTCAAAAATGTTCAAAATTCGGTTTGTGCTGATACCGACAGACATTCCACGGAACAACCCAATAACAGGAACCAATGAATCACTCAGTCCGGAAGAAATACGGCTGGAAGGACTAAAGAGAGTCGTGCTTCAGCTCCATAAAGGCACATATTTGACTCGGGAGGAGAGACTGAGAAGGAACCGTGCGAAAAAGGAATCCAAGCCGCCTGAGATAAAGTTCTATACTGGTGAGCTTGGAGACTTCTTTGAGAACGTGCTTGAAAACTACAAGAACTACTACGAGGATCCCAGCTCAACCAGTGGTACCAGAAAGCAGAAGCTCTTTGTCAATGAGACTATGAATCGAAATATGATGACACTTTCGCAACTTGCTGCCGAGATACAGGGAGAGAAAGGCATACGACTGGTTGATAGGCGATGGCATTGGAAGCTTCATCCAAACTGTTTTGTTGGTCAAGAATTAGTTGAATGGTTGTTGGACAACTTTACCGACATTGAAAATGCTGATGATGCGGTTGAGTACGGCAATGAGCTTATGGAGAAGGGTCTTTTCCACCATGTTGATAACCGCCATTCTTTCCTGGATGGCCATTATTTCTACCAATTGAACAAGGAATATGTCAAACCTGCGGCGCCTCAAGCAGCTACAGATAAGCTTCAAAGCTGGTTCACAAAAAAGCCTACTGGTGGTTCAATCACCGGTGGCACCAATAATGATGGAACCGCCAGCACAAACAGCACAATTCGTTATCGTTCGTCTACTTCGTTGGCGGATCTCGGGAATGCCTTGAGCAACATGAGCAACATTGGCAATAATAATACTAACAACAACGGTTCTAGTAGCAATAAGTCACCGTCAACCCATAAGAGGAAGAATTCCGGCGGGGTGCAATCTATTGTGAGCCAAGAGTCGGCGTCAAAGGAGAGCAGCAGTCAGGCTCTTCCGCTAAGCAGCATCAATGATGCAGAGTCTGCTAAAACTGCTACCATAAACTCAGCGCAGTATCCTCATGAAAAGGAACTACCCAAGTTACTAATTTCCAGGGCAATGAAGTATGACATTGATCCTGGAAAACGTTCGAAAAGGCACGAGTATCTCACAGTTCATGTCGACCGAGTGCACAACCCAGAAAATGCCTTCCACTTGCGAATGGAATGGGTAGACGCAACTCCGAAACTGATAGAAGAAGCCATTGTCAGCTTAGGAAGAACGGGCGAACGTTATGGAATGAAGTTAGTGCAAGTCCCCATTGACGAGATTAGCAGCTTGCCTAATGGCAATCCTTTCTGCTCGCTGGTTCGCACGCGGCTCGGCAATAGCCTGAACTACATCCCGCCCCCCGATCCTAAGTTTGCTGAAATTGGCAATCCTCTTGATGATGATCCACTCTTCTACCAAAAGTATGTGCTGAACAGAATGGGCTTTGTGCTGGACACGGTGCACGCCGGCTCATTGATTAAGGCCGACATGGAAATTCTATATTCTTGGGGTCGGCCGTTTTACAACTATAGCCAGTACATCCACAAGACGGGGGTCGTGCTTGCTCAGATTGTGGAGAACAACGATATCTTGCTGATGGCTAACACTTTACACATCTCGAGGGTAACAACATCCCACTCGCAGCCTTCTACGAGCGATCAGCAGCAGTCACCAGTTGACAAGAAGCCCTGGATGGGCTTCGCACCGCATAACAAACCGCGATACCGGAACCAGAACCTTGGAGTTGGCATTGCTGATGCTGAGAAGATTATGTTCAGTGTTAAGGATCTGTGCGAGAAGGAGGTTTATTACCAGCGAGTTATCAAAGAGGCGGACAAGCTCTACATCAAGCAGAAAACAAGCAGCGGGGACCAGGAGCTCATTGGATTGTCCCCTGAGGAAGAGGAGCTTAATGCTAAGATCCATGACTAGTTATTTATTCAGAGAAACGATCTGTACTACCGGTACATTAATTTATTGTATTTATTAACTGCCATGTCGTGGTCCCAAAATCATACTATCGCAATATTGCACCAATTGAGAACATACCATTCATTCGCAATGGGTATCCTAATTGACTGATAAATAGATGGAGATAGACAGATATAAAGGAAGTTATATATATATACTTACAACTTTGGAGCAATCTTGATGAGATCGCCAAGGACACCAGCAGCAGTGACCTCAGCACCAGCGCCAGCGCCCTGAATGATCAATGGGTTTGGATATCGTTCGGTCTGGATGGAAATGACATTGTCAGAGCCCTTGAGAGAAGCGAATGGGTGAGAGGCATCATACTTCTCAATGCCAACCTGCACAGACTTGTTAGAGCCGCTGAGGTCAACCTTACCAACGTATCGCAAGACCTTGTGCTCGGCCTCGGCCTCCTTTCGCACCTTGTCAAGCTCTCCGTCGTACTCTGGCAGCTTCTGCATGAACTCAGCCACAGAGCTGACCGACTCCAATGGCTTTGGAATCAGCGACTGGACTGGGAAAGCACTTGGAGACTCAACCTCGTAGCCAGAGAGCCGCGAAAGAATGGTGACCTTTCGGGCCACATCCAAACCATTGAGGTCCTCCCGTGGGTCTGGCTCGGTGTACCCGAGCTCCTTGGCCTTGGTGACGACATCAGAGAAGTTAACCTGAGAGCCAGACACGGTAGAGAACTCGTTGAAGATGTAACTCAAGGTGCCGGACACAATACCCTCGATCTTGACTACCTTGTCGCCAGTAGCAACAAGGTCCTTGATGGTGCTAATGACCGGGAGACCAGCTCCAACGGTGGCCTCGTGGTAGACCTCCGCACCGCTCTGCTTGGCACCGTCGAAGATGCTCTTCCACAGCTGGACGTCGCTGGAGAAGGCCTTCTTGTTTGGCGTAGCGATGGAGATCTTCTTGGAGGTAAAGAGCGGATAGGACTTGGCCAGGTCCTCGTTGGAAGTGTTGTCCACGAGGATCACCGGCTTGGGCGACTTCTCGAGGAACGCCGCAATGTCGCTGGCCGAGTAGGCGCCCTCGGAGGAGGCCTGAATGTCCGTCTCCCAGCTGTCGAGGTTAATTGCGGAGAAGTCCTTGGACACGAGGGTCTTGGAGGACCGCGCAATGAGCACGACGCTGTACGGCGACGCAGTTCGCTTCAGGAACCCGTTAAGCTGTCGGATGAAAGCGGCTCCGACGAGTCCAGTACCCACAATAGCAACGTTAACACCGGCCATTTTCCAATATGTCAATTGCACCTGTGTGCCAAGAGAGAGCTTGGTGACGGCTTTTATAGCACTATGAGTCAAGCCACCGCGCGGCTGTGCATCGCGCGATACCGGGTGAAATTTCGGAGCACGACAGAGGACGCGGCTATTTGCGATCCATTGCGTGCTGTCATCGACACAGAAATGGCGGGAATAGCCAAGTATTTGCAGTCGCTGAGGGGCCGTCTGGCACAGCTCAAGGCGCTGGGGTCCGCCGGCAGGGCCCTGATTGTCACTGGCAACGAATCTGCCGACCTCGACTCGTGTGTGTCGTCGCTGCTCACTGCATACTATGTTTCCCGGCGGTACGAGCCAGGGAGCACCATCTCCTCGATCAAAATAGACGAGGTGATTCCTCTGATAAACATACCCAAGGTAGACCTCGGCCTCAGACCGGATGTTGAGTACTTACTCCGTAGAATTGGTGTCACAGCCCAGGACCTGGTCTTCTCGGAGGACATTGAGGAGCTGAGCCAGAGCGGACCGGAGCTGTATGCGTTTTTGGTCGACTTCAACAAGCTTCTGCCGCCGCTGGATAGGATATTTGGCAATCGGGTGTTGGGGATCCTGGACCACCACGATAACGAGGGGCATTACGGCGAATTGGAACTGGAGCCGCGTGTGATCAAGCGGTGTGGCAGCTGTAGCAGTCTTGTGGTGAATTACTGGAATGGCGAATTTAGCAAAACTGGACGGCCGGGGCCGCTGGAGGAAGATAGAAATGCCATTGAGCTAGCTCTGGCTCCGCTGCTAGTGGACACTAACAACATGACCCTGAGGGTAGAGGACGACGACCGGCAAAGCTTCAACACTCTATTGGATCTACTTAAGCAGGGGGGCGAGTCAATTGACGTGGATGAGTTTGAGCACTCGCTGAAAACGCACAAACAGATGATTGAGGGAATGAAGCTCAGAGATATCCTGCGCAAGGATTACAAGCAGTGGGACGGAAGCTGTGCCGATAATGGAGAGAGGATGAACATTGGAATCAGCGCAGTGGTGAAGTCTCTGGGGTGGCTTACTGACAACTACCCTGACTTTGAAAGCGTGAGCCAAGGTTTTGCCGCTGAAAGGAATGTGGACCTATTTGTTATTATGACCTCGTTTGGCGACGGTGACGATTTCCAACGAGAGCTAGCTCTATACCCCACGAACGAAAACGCGAAGAGCATGATGACCAAGTTATTAGGCGTGGACCGTGCTGATTTGTCCCTGGAGCCACTATTGACGACCCAGTCTAACTCTAGCTTGTTTGCGTCGTTCAAGCAAAAGAATTTGTCCTCTACACGAAAGAAGGTTGCTCCAGTGCTACGTGATGTATTCCAAGGTGCGAGGATGAACAATTTGTAAAGTCAATCGAATGCGCTACTGTACTGTAATAAAACTCTGCTGAATTTGATAAACCTGTCTATATGAACTACAACCTATCCAGCAAACCAACATGCCATTTGCCAAACTTACGCGCATTGCTGGGCAAAAGAGCCGTGGTATCTCGCAGCCGCCTAATCATATGCCCATAGAGCACTGGCGAGATCGTGACCTCCTCAATGTCCGCCCTTGTTTGCCTCAGTCCTGGTATCTCATTCCAATCTGCACTATAAAACACCTTGAACCCACGGCTGGCCGAGACTGCTCCAGTCAGTGTATACTTGATATCAGGGTTGAACACCCACAGTAGAAGCCCCTCCTTGCCGCTAGCCTCCTGTTCAGGCTCTACATAAAATGTATAAATTGCGTGCATATCGATAAGCTGGGCAACCGTACTCGACACATAGTAGTGGTAAGGGTACTGCTCTTCCATTTTGTTACCTGGAACTTCAAGTCGGACAGCCCATTTCCACAATCTAAATGTGTCAGGATAGTCTGAAGCGCCAATTCGACGGTTGCAAGTCAGGCATGCCCCATTCACAACGTTAACAACGTCGTCAGGACATAGCAAAAAGTATGACAGCCCTACCATCCCCACTCCAGACTTTGGAATGAACCTATTGACAGCATATTTCGGGTTGAAGTGGTTATGACCCTCATCCGGCTTATGGCAGTGCCAGAAGTCCATCATCTCAGCCCAATGTTCAGAGGGCAGCTGCTGCCAACGTGTTATTTTCTTTGCCTTGACAACTACAGTAGAGCATCCTCCGCACACTGCCTGGATCCATTCCTGAGAGTTAAGCTCCGAGGCCGGCCACGGTATTCTGACGTTGGGGTTGTCTAGGAACGAAAGCGGCTTGGACTCATCCAGAAGCTCAGGGCTGGCAGGGAAACGATATGATAGCGTCTTGGTCTCCTCGTCTGTACTATAAGTCTTCTCCGCTACTGACACCGAAACCTGTTCGGGCAGTACTATTTCCGCTGTTTGCGATACTCCATCTTTTGTATAATGAACGACAGCTCTCTCCGTGCTTCTGAAATCTAGTTTCTCAACATTCAGAGCATCCTCAACCTCAATTGACACAGCAATAGATTTTATTCTCGCGAGATACTCTGCTAAGTAGCGCAGCTCTGGCATGATTATATATGTGCTTCCGCATGCCGATGTGAAAGATTGAGAGGTGCGGCTCATTGTCACGGATCTCCGACTTGGGTTTGCATTCGACATTGTGCCCTTCCCGACATTGTACGCACCACAATTTGAAAATGTCGCGTAGAAATTAGCAACCACGAAATCGGCCACTGCAACACCCAAAAATTGGGAGGTTGTATGCAACGCCAAACTGGCTCGTAGGACACTTTTTCGTCCAGCAACTGCACACAGGCACACGCGTCGGTGCTGGAAAACACGATGGTGAGTATAGTATGAACAGAGAGCGCGGAGAGATACTAATTAGTGTGATCTAGTCGGGCTTCGTAGCATTAAATGTGTACGAAGAAGACATCATCCACGATGCTGAGCAGCATACCCGTGAGCTGCAGGTAAGTTGTCCGGATTCAATGAGATATACGGGCAGGCGGCTAATATCACCAGATCGAAGAGGGATATAAAATATTCCAGGAGGCTCTGCGGTTTCAGAAAGACCGAGAGATAGACAAGGCCCATGAGCAATATTCCAAGCTGTTTGCCATCGAGATCATGAAATTAAGTCACGTAAGTAGAGACCTGGAATGCCTGGGATCTAAAAAGCTAACCAATTGATTAGGATACGGGGCTCCCGCAGGCGGCAGAAAAGTTGAAATATCTTGCATTCAAGAACCATGCTCTACTTCTTCTTCTTGAGCTAGAGGATGAAATCTATTCCATGGAGAAGGAGGACCTAGTTCAACGACTAGACGATATCATGCTGGAATTTTCGGAGGCATTACTTTATGATAGCACAGAACAGGCGTTTCTAGAGCTTATCTGTGCTCTAGCGCTCCCGCTTGGATATGTCAGAGTAGCTCGACTATCGCTCGAGTGCCTCGTTTATTCTGAGAACAGAGTAACCAGCATTGAAAGTGTTCTGAAATCCGGTGGCTTTCTTTCTCCAAACGATTATCAACTTTTGACACGGGTGCTTCATCTACTCGAGTCGATTGGGGATGACATATCAATCGCAGATAGCGAGGTGTTAAAGCTGATAAAAAAGGTAAAGCTCAATCCTAGCTTTAAGCTTACAACACAGGACTACTCTTGGATCGTTCATGAGAAAGATATCACTAATACTTACCAGAAGCTCCTGGATCGCGAAAACAACCGTGATGTTACTATAACTATCACGACTAAGGATTGGATGTGCATCGTTTCTTCTATACAAGAAACACTTTACGGCATGCTCAAGACGAAGCGAAAGATGACCTTTGAGGATCCCTACTCATACAGTGTCGAGCCGGTCAGCAGAGTCAAATTTACTATGCCTCATGAGCACGTCGCTTTTAGTAACGGAACTGCAAGTTCTGAAGAGCCTGAGTCTCGAGATATCGACATGGAACCCAAAATTGTGACCATACAAGATGATAATAGGGCATTAACAGTCGAAAAGGAAACGGGGATTATCGAGCCGCACAATGGGGCCACTGAGAAGCCATCAGGGGATGTTACAGCAAACGAAAGTACAGAGGCGCCAGAGGTCAAGGAGCCAATAGAGGCAAGTACCACTGATAACGGTGGTCCAACATCGATGGAAATTGACCCCGAGCCAAATGGTCCGGATGGCCCTGAGCTGCAAGGCGGCCTCGTGGCTGAAGAGGCCCCCTCCACTGTCCCATCTGATACCAATGGTAGTGCTGAAGGTAGCAAAAAGCGCCGAAAGTCTGAAAGCGACGATAACAAGCACAGATCCTCAAAAAGAGTTAGAGCTAGGGCGGGAGAGGACCAAACACTCAACAACGTTGATACTGATGGAGACGAAGAGTTCTTTGAGAACTTGAATTATTTCTTACAGTTTGCGGGACTGCATTTTGCCTCGGTTCTCCCTGCATTCACTGGCCAAGATGGCATAAAGTCCACAGACCAATGTCTTGTTGACTTTAAGAATCTATTGCTATCATGGGAAGATGATCAGGCGGAATTGTTCCTCAGAAACGATAGAGGTAACAAGAAAAAAAAGAGCCAATCAGTTATGCAATTGCTGGATTTTGCAGCGCTCGGAGATTCTGAGATTGTTAAGCCTCCATTTGTCGGAGGGTCGGAAGATGTTGACAAGTTCATGGCAAAGGTGAACGCAGAAAAAATGCATTTCCAGCAAGTAAGGATAGAGCTGGTTCTGTTTTTGCTCTCCCAGCGGAAAGACGGCAGTTGTTCACTATTGTCTGATCACTGGCCTACTTCACTCTTTGACGGCGTGAAGAGGGTTGTTGAAGAGATTGAACCGCTTCTTTTCTCTGAAGCGAAAAAAATGGTTTTTGATTACACCGCCGACCCAACTGATTCGAATCTCAACAGGTTATTTATTCAGCTTGGCGTGTGCGAAAGCATATTTGAGTTCTTTGTCGACGGATATTTGGCGGTTACCAAGTCACTGAGGAACAATCGAGACAAGCAACTGGCTAAGTCTATGGAGATTGCTAAGCAAGCATCACTTTCGCGAGTCTCACGTTGGAGGGGCGTTTGTAATGACATTTTGGGTGCATACGACGGACCGATAGATGCGATATGTACTAATCTCCTGCGGCATGAATGGGTCAGCATCATTTGTGGACAGCTTGAAGAAGAGGATCCCACAGATAGCCTGAAGAATTTCGAACGCTATCAAAAGAAGCTGATGAGGCTGAATCCTACCTTGGTGGTAGAGTTCTCCAACTTTGCAAATATCCCCAGACTCTCTACTGAGGGAGTGACAACTCAGATATCGAAGTATCGGGCCGCATCAATTTTTGCTCGCATATTCGAGATGGAAGACGAAAAGGACCAAAACAATGACGACGAGAATGATGACAAGTTCGATAAAATCACCATTCTGGAATCAATTTTGATGCCAGAGGAACACAAGGTCTTGATACCTGAGCATCTTGCTATCCAGCAATTTCTGACCACGGCATCGCTGGAGTTCAGATTACAATTATGGTATCTTTTGTTGGATACATATGATAAGAACGGGCAAAGGCTGAAGTCGTTTGATGGCTATCTTAGGATCCTTGACTCAAGCGTTGACGAGTTTGTCAATTCTCAGTATTCAAATTTTACTGAGCACCAAAAATCTGTTGTACTTTTGAGATCCTTAAACATTTGCCTTGATATCACTAGGAAACTCACTGGGCTGATCATGGATGATGACAAAATTCTGGATGGCTTGACGACGGATCGGCTAAAGTTGTCTCTGGATTCCCTTATTCATCTGCTACGTCTCCTTCATATGTTCGTTCTACTTGATGATGCGATTAACAACAACGTGATTCAAGCCCCGTCACATCCTTCGTGGGATCGAGCTTCGAAGCTAATCAAGGAGCTAATTGTGCGGGCCTGGTCGCTGCTTTATATGTTCTTCAAGATCTATGTCCCCGAGGAAAAGCGGACCAAAGCCATCATCAACGATATCTTGAGTATCATTCACGAGGAGATTGGAGTTCGAGAGTACTGTGGACTGGGCGACGGATTCTTCCTTAACTTGAGTTTGAGGGAGCTTGTCAAGCTCGACTGGCCGGAATCTGAAGCCGATATGTTACAGTGTCTTGACTGCAGGTATGGATTTGGTCTTGGGAATGACTATTTCCAGCCTATCAATCATCATACAAATCCGGGAGACATTGACAGGCCAGCTGCGCTGCAACTGGTCAGGTTCATAATGTCCCTTGTGATGAAGAAGAAGAACTTGTCAAACGCTATTTTGAGGAGTGAAACGAAGTCAGTTCTTGACCAGTTCCACGATGCTTTGGGCAACCCGGATGTCACAGTTCCCTCTCTGGCTCACAACTCGCATATTCTTAATGACTATCTGGATCTATCATTTATTCCGACTAGGTTCTTCGATGATAGTATGCACGGCCGGCTGAACTTGTCATTTGTTGACAGCCGGGACAAGATTGTACCTGTCGCTCAAAGTGGGTTTTATTATGTTCTTGGCCATGCCGAGTTTTCCCTTTACAAAATTCGAAAGCGAACTCATCCAGGACGAACTGAGGATCTCGAAGAGGCAATTAAGTTCTTCAAATATGATTTGATTTGCAACACTAACCGTTTCGAGGCTTGGCTGTCATTGTCGCAGACTTATGATGCCTTGGCCGAAGCGGATTTGACTTGCAATGCAGACAAAATCAATAATCCCGATCAGAGGCGCGTTGCTACTGCGCACCAGCGACAGTCTATTTTAGCATGTGGGATGGCAATCAGCGTATATCTCCGGAATCGATCTACCCAATTATTGTCTGCCACCTCGCACTATAAGCAGTTGGAGACTAATCTATGGCAGTTCTTCGCTCGGATATTGTACAATGCCTGCAGAAAACCGATGAAGATGGAAGCGTTTTCTGACGGCTCCGAAAAGCTCTTCTGTGGAAAGGACTATGCAGTATACACCAAGGTCCCTAATTGGGGGCTAACGTCTCGTGCTGTTTTAAAGACAGTTCGCTATTCTCTGAGGCTTGCAATCAAAGCGAATCCATCAGATTGGTACAATTACTATCTGATGGCCAAAGTGCTGAGAGCGCTGGGAATGGAGCCTGACCAAGTAACAGGTCTACTTGTGAAGGCAGTAGATTTTGCCCGGGATAAGACGGATAAATCGAGCCATGAAGTTGTCATGGAGCCGCATTATAAGCTTCTATCTACGGTTGTGAAATATGTCCAAGCTGGGAAGCTTGATCCCGAAATCGCGGTCAATATTCTGGAAAAGACACCTTACTGCGAGGTGCACTCCAATGTCGTTAGCCCTGTTGCTGGCAAGTTGGCTGACACTCCTCTTAACCGATTTTACGACAAGGCCGTTTATATCCTACTTCGGATGAAACACTCTGACAAGAAGAGATGGCAACACCGTCCTGTTTACAGACTGGCTAAGCTCTATGCCAACGTGTATGACGATAAACAGCTTGCAAAGGAGGAGATGAGTAATTGCTTTGGTACCAGCAAGAATAATGCAAAGGTTCCAGTACATTTCTGGAAGCCGGAGCTCGAACGACCAGGGCAGCATTTCATGTTTGCTTACCAGTATATCATGTTTTGGGTTGATCTCCTTAGTGATACAGAAGATGCTCCAGGCCTGAGCAACTTGACTCGAAAGTCGAAGAAGTTTGGCCAAGGCATGGCAAAGCACCTGGATGCATGGGATCATATGCTTACTACAACCGCTCACACCGTCAAAAAGTTGCTTCATCTTGCTCCAAAGTATTCGGATACCATCATTCCGACACTTATTTATGATACCTTTGTAAAGATTTCTCAGGGCTTGATAAAGAAATGCGAATCCTCGGAGCGTGAGTATTTGCCTTCTTTGGTTACGGCTCTTAATTTTGGAGCGGACATGCGTCGTCTGAATAATGGGCAGGGCTCAACTGCGCAGCTGGATGACCTATTTGTTGCAATCTACCTAAGGCTGTACTCGAGCTATGCGGAAACTGTTATCAAAGAGGAGCCGAAGTCAACTGAAGCACCTAGTGGAGCTGAACCAAGCACAAAGATCCAGATCAAGGATTTATTGACACCTTCTGCTGAGAGCACACCACAACCGGAGAAGGGGAAAGAGAAAGAGGCACCAACTAGCACCAAGGTGAGGGTGACGCGGCGAGATATTATTCTTCAAGCGAATGCTCTGCTGAAAGTGGTTGTACCTAAGCTGGGTAATGGCGACGAGGGTAAGGCAATTGTTTATGGCGACCCTAAAATGACTATAAAGGATGCCCAGAAGCTTAGCGCAGAAGTGCGGGAATGCGAGGACCGGGGCAAGGCTGCAAAGGTCGAAGAGAATGATAAGAAAGTCACTCCACCAAGTGACGAGCAAGCAGAATGCAGTCGAACTGAATCTGCTACCTTGAAGCCACAGTCCGAGGAGAAGAGCCGAGAGAATGATAAGAAAGTCGCTCCACCAAGTGACGAGCAAGCAGAATGCAGTCCAACTGAATCTGCTACCTTGCAGCCACAGTCCGAGGAGAAGAGCTCAATTATAGAGATTGGGGCAAGCTTAGCCCAAACGAATCCCGGCTCCGAAATGCACGATACTGCCAAAGAAGCGTTGCAAACTGCTCGACTGGCGGACGAGCCTACCAAGCAGAATCCCCAACCGACAGATGAAACTACCAAAGAGGTAAAGCGAAGTCTTCAGCCCATGGATGGGTCTACCAAAGAAGTGGAGCAAAATACGCAACCGATAGAAGTTGTAAATCTGTCCAAAGGGAAAGATAAAGATCACCTCGGTTCTGAATCAGAGTCCCAGCTGCTCGCCAATGGGCAAGAAACGCCACTAGGCACCCAAGGGACCGAGAAGGCAACTATAGAGTCTGCACCGACTGAAATAACAACCGAGCAAGGTGTCCCCCAGGGAGAACAAAGGGTCAATTCTCTCGATAATAGTCAAGACGATGCGATGGAAATCGACTTGACTGCCGACAGTGATACCGAAATGCACCCAGCCCCTACTCGGGTTGAGACCGTCTCAGTTGACCGGGGAGTAGATAATGGAGCTTCACTCGATCAGACGCCATCGAACCTTCCAGCCAGAATAGATCTGCCTGCCAAGGAAATCCTGTCGGATACCAACGATAACCGTGCTGACAGCGACGACATCATGATTATGGACCATGTAGTTCGTACTGGCACACAAGGTATTATTAATGAGAATGTGCGGCCCAAATCTGGCATCACTAGTTCTTTGTCAGACATACTTGGGACCCAGGAGGAGCAAAATAGTGGGCACACGATGGATTTAGACTAGAGGATTTTTTTATTTTCTGTATTTAGCCTGCGGGAATTAATCACGCGTATCTAATAGCATTTTAGCACCGAGTTAGCCGATTCAACGGGCCCAACGGGCTGGAGACATTGCGTTACAATTGCATGATCCACCGGTTTTTTTGAGACATTGCACCGCCGCACATAATCGACCGGTATTTATGGCCAGCCTCGGATTAGCTCGATTTTTCGTTTTTCACTCATCAAATGGCTAAACGAGTTGTAATTATCGGCGGTTCTTTCGCAGCGATCCAGGCTGCCAAAGTACTGGCCAAACTACCTCATGATCTAGAAGTCATAGTAATCAGCTCATCGAGCCACTCGTACTTTAATGTTGGAGTACCCAGAGTGCTTGTGGAGCCAGACAAGGTTGAAAAGCTTTTCACTCCTACGGCTAAGTTGGTGAAAAGCGTTGCACCGAATGCGACATTCATCATCTCTACTGTGTCATCCATAGACTTTGAGCATAACCTCATAGTTCATGGGGCCGGGGATCGCACAGAGTCGCTCCATTACGACTTTGTTGTGATTGCGACAGGCGCTGCAACCCCCAGTAGAGCATTCAAGCTGGCTGCGAAGAAAGAAGAGACCATTGCTGCTCTAAGAGGACTGGCGGCGAAAATTGAATCTTCCCCGACCATTGCCATCATCGGCGGCGGCCCAACTGGGGTCGAAACGGCGGCCGAGATCAAGCAAGCGTACAGGGATAAGGTTGTCAAGTTATATACGGGGCATAGACTACCGTTGATTGCTGCCGGGTCGAGAGTGGGCCAAAAGGCGCAAAAGAAGCTGTTGCGGCTTGGTGTCCAGGTCATCAATAATGACAAGCCACATGTAGTAATTGCAACCGACGAGCACCACGTACTAACACTCGAGTCTGGCGCGACCGACGATGTTAGCCTCAGCATCACTACTACGGGAGTGATCCCGAACACTGGGTTCCTAGATCCGTCTGTGCTCGACAAGTGCGGGTATGTACAAGTTGACAGCCACTTCCGTCTCCCGGGCACTAATAATGCATTTGCGATTGGAGATGTGGCATCTAATGTTATCCGGACAGTTGCAGACCTGAAGATGAACCAGATACCCGTGTTCAAGACCGCGGTCGACAGTGTGATTGGCAACTCCAACCGGCGCATGAAGAGCTACACAAAGCGGCTGGACAAGCTGACAATGTTTATTCCCGTGGGGCCAGAGGGCGGCGCTGGGGTGCTAAATGGCATTGGCGTGCCTAATATTGCCGTAAGGCTCTTCAAGGCCAGGGACTATATGATCCCGAAGGCTGAGGTATCTTTTGCCTAACTATTTATACGCTCTTTAATCTTAGTACATATAGACAATACAATTAGACAATTCGAATGAATGCACTTCGAATCCGGAACTACAACTAAATACTTCCTGATAATCATATCAATACGGTAGCTCAGTAGAATACGGTGCCAGTCAATACGGGCACTTTGGGGGTGCCGAGATATACGTAGGTGCTGAAATATACTGTGGTGGGGAGCGGAAGAGTGAAAAATATTTGAACATCGCCAAAAGTGGTCGACCAACGACAAAAGAGCCCCAAGATGCCGAGATCGTTCCGACTGTTGAGCGCGAAGAAAATCGCGCGGATCACTCCGCCGCAGCCGTTCATCCCCAAGACTGCCGAGGCCGTGGCGCCAAAGCCCGTGGAGGCGGCCAAAGGGTGGGTCGAACGGACCAAGCCCACTGCGTCCGAGGAGATCTTCCGCCGGACCCAGGAGGCATTGAAGACGGACGACCAGCCGCATTTCCGGGTCGGTGGAAAGGAGGTGTATTTCCCACAGGCGAAGATCGTTCTGCTGCGACCGAGCGCAAAGCACAGCCCGTTCCAGGCCAAGTTCATTGTGCCGCGGAACTTCAACAAGCTTGATCTGCGAGACTACCTGTGGCATGTGTACGGCCTGAGAGCGCTCAATGTGACGACCCAGCTCATGTTCTCTAAGTGGGACCGTGCGAGGCCGAATCTGCCGCGACACCGGGCGCCACAGATCAAGAAGATGACCATTGAGATGGAGGATCCGTTTGTGTGGCCAGAGCCGCTGACCAAGGAGGAGCAGGACAAGGAGTTCCAGATTAATTTGCATGAGGAGATGAGGAAGTACGCCGAGGACATTGATAGAATTGGCTCCGACAAGCTGAAGCCGCCTCGGGCGTTTGGCGGCATTGTGGGCCCGTACGTGCCAGCCGCCGAGCCGTTTGTGCCAAAGACGCTCAAGAGCCAGATGATTAACAAGAAGAACGCCGCCGAGTACAAGGAGGCTCAGCGGCCTACCGAGGAGCTTGTCAAGAAGCACCTTGGGTTGTAACTCCTCGCCACGTCTTAACCTGTAAATAATAAAAGTATTTATCGATTGTGTCCCCTTGCAATGTGCGAGGACGAGTAGTAGTTTACATGCGGAAGCCTCTAAACGCAGCTTGTCGTGACTTCTTTTGATTTCCGGTGGAACTGATGTTTTGCACTCCGCCGCGACCCTTGATGCGGACCTCGGTGCTGCTTTTATTCTTGCGCAGCACAGGCAGTGCCGGGGTACTCGAGAGACCCACCTGGGGGTCAAGGGATGGACTCAGTGGAGTGAACCCGCCGAAGCGCTCGCTGTACTCGCTGTGGACGGAGGACACTTCGGCGTTGTGCTGATCGTCAATCTCATAGCCAAGTATCGACTTCTTGGGCGGCTTTGACAGAATTCCCGAGTCATCGGCGTCTCCCTGGTACTGGAGCAGCTCATCACGTGCAATGTGATTGCGGAAGCGTGTTTCCAGCTCCAGATACCGTGTTGTGAGGTCTTCATGGGCTGCAGAGAGCTCGGTGTACTGAGCATGGGTCCTCGCCTTGAAATCCTCAATCAGCTCCTTGACTTGGGTCGACGGTTCAGTGGGCCGGCTTTCGTAGTCAGCAAGACGGGTTCTCAGCTCGGCGATTTGGTTCTGCAATTGGGCTTCAATTTGTGCCTTCTCTGTCTCAAGAGATCGGTACTCGAGCTCCAGGTCGTCCAGCTTCTCCTGAATCAGTTTGACCTTAGCCTCCATTGCCCGCTGGGACTTGTCATTTGTGTCGTTATCCAGATCATACTTGGCCAGCTTCTTTTCAGCAGCCTTGAGAGAATTTTTGTACGAGTCAAGATACTTTGCGTTCTCCCTGGCTTCTGCAAGCTTAAGCTCCATATCCGCCAGCTTCGCCTCTTGTGAGACCATAGTTTGCGCTATCTCCTCACGAGCATGGTTCAGCCGCTCGACTTCCTTTTCCAACGTCTGCTTTTCGACTAGAAGAAGGTTGGCAGTCTGGCGGAACTCCTTGTTCTTGGCGAGAATGTTGGACTCGTACTGCTGTCGCTCTCGTTTGTACGTCTTAATGTTCTTCTGCGCAGTGTCGAGCTCGTGTTGTAAGTGCTCCATTTGCTTGCGAAGAATGGAGTTTCGCGACACGAGATGTCGCACTGACTCATCATTGACCACTTTTTTAGAAAGCCGCTCCCTCATCTTGACATATCGATACTGGCTGTGCTGCTCAATGAAAGACACAAAGTCGAGCTCATTCTTCTGGATCATGAGCTCGCGCTGATAGAACTGCACAGCCTGCTCGAGCTGCTCTATCTGTTTCAAGCCCTCAGTCTTCTCACCTGTGTCTATGCCTTGTTCCGATACGCGGCGACTACTTGGAGCTTCGCTTAGCGTGTGGTCAGACTGTTGCCCTACCGAGCTTCGGCGCTCCTCAGAAAACCCACTATTTGTAGCGCTGCTTGAGGGCGGGAATGTCGCAGTTTGGCCGGGAGTGGGCTGGAAGAACCCTGGCGATGAGAGTGTTCCAGATCTCTGTCTCCCGCGTGATTTAGCACCATTGTCGCTGCTTGCAACGCTGTGGCTGTCATCATCTTTGAGATTGTCGGACCTTGATTTGGTGTAGAGCATGAGATGTTGCTCCAGAAGGGTATCAACATTTTCAATGCTTGGCGACATTAGTAGCTTGTCTGACAATGCCGTCAGCTTATCCTCTGTGGGTTGGAATCCCTCCAACTCCTGGCTCTTATGAGACTCGCTGTCATGGATTTGAGCAGCTTCCTCAATGTGCTCCCCGCCATTCAAGTCATCGGAGCCAGCTAAGCTGTAGTCACCCTTATTGTACATGTAACTATAGGTCGGGATATCGCTGTCGAACAGAGTTGGAGTCTCTTCGTATGGGATCTTGGATGCAGGGGCCGGAATGCTGGCGTTTGTTTGAGGGTTCTGGTTGTACAGAGCAAGGCACTGTGCGGCAATGTCCATAGGACTGCCGAGGAGCCCCCACCGGCTATTATCTTTGAGCTCTTCTTCCACAGAATTTGAGACAAGTCCTGGGTGGAGCATGTGGAGTTCGAATATGGGCTTGGAAAAAGCTAAAATTTCATACTCGTCCCAGAAATCTGTAAACTGGCGTTTGTATCCGCGCTTCTCGAGGTACCTGGTCGGCTTCCGCAGGAAAGACAGCAAGTTTGAAGGGTACAATCCGTAGAGAAAAGTGAAAAGAGGAGTGATGCTAGGCTTGCGCTCGTCTTGCAGGTCCGAATAGAATCCGAGTGTGTCCCATCCGTCGTTGTTAGCCGTCGGTTTCTGCGGCCGTGGCTCTGCGTCTGCCTTTAAACCCAGCTCTTCATCGTCTTCCGACGTTAGATCCGGGTCCTCGTCATCTTCGGTGAGTAGCCTCCAGCACGCAAGCCGCCCATATACGGCGAGAATAGTTGGTAGGTGAGATGACAGAGAGTCGCAGATATGGGGCATTGTCATTGCCAGCACTGTTGCCGCAATTGACAGTGCAGTTGAAGACAGGTCGTAGATCAAACACTTTTTAAGCGACTCCAGCAGTTCCGTCTGTTGGATATAGTACAAGAACGGCGGTTGCATGCTAACAAACACCGAGATGAGGCTGAGGGTCTCGATGCGGTACCGCTGGTCAATGAAACGGGTATTAAGCTTAACCATGAATTCCTTGGACCGCTTCATGCCAAATTGCATCAGCAGGTCCTTGGCATTCATCCGCAGGAACCTCCGTCTCTCCTCGTCCTGGAGTGTGTTCGACTCGTGGATGTGGGTAAACCACTCTTTGTAAATTCCGAGGTAAATATCCAGAACCCACTCGCATATCTGGCTAGACAGGTCTCTGTATAGGTCCTCTGAGTCCTCGTCGATAAAGTCATACTCATAGAGCAGGACCTTGAGCAAAAGCTTGCGCGAAGCGGCGACCAGGGTATTCAAGTGGCCCACAGAGTCTAGCGCTGGTACCGAGTAGAGCCCGAACCAGAACCGTATGAATTTGAGCTCAATTAGGCACGGGACGAGGCTGTGGAGCGCTTCTACAAAAGGCACTTCGTATTTGGAGTCGGCTACATATGTGTCGTGGATTCTAACCAGCTCTTCGTGCAGCCGGGCAGAGTCGGACGAGTCGATCGGGGTATTTGCAGCCACATATTCAGATATCTCGTGTGTCACTTCAGCATTGAGGTCGGAGTAGTCCTTGGAAGAGAAGAACCCTTCCAATGACTTGGAGAGGGATCTCAGGGTTCTATTGCGTCAGGTTAGCTTGTTGTCGAAAACACGGGAGGTTAGCCTTACCCTGGAGCCATCTCGACAGAGCTCCTCTATCAGATAACCAATAAATTGACCCAAAATATGCAGATAGGTCTTTTACTTGGCTGTCAAGGGTGCTGCTTTAGGGTAGATACTGGGGTTGAGTCGCCGTTCGTCCCAGCGGGTTATCAGCGCAGCGGCGCGCTCAAAAATTTGTTACACCGCCTCTTGGTAGCTGGGCGATTTGTTACACCGTAACCAGAGAAACCGTTTCTTAGTTGAGGGTTTGGGGAAATTCTAACTGTAGAGTGGTGGGTAGAGTATTTTGAATATACACAATAAGTTAATTATTTGGCAAAGTGCAGCTCAATGTTCATAAGCTGGCGGGCCTTGACCTGTTCAATGGTAAGGCCAGGGTCGCCATAGGTCAGCGGAGCATAGTAGACAAAGCATGAGACGAGCAGAACCATAATGACCGAGAAGGTCCCAATGAGCTTGGTGTTTCGGTATGGCCTGCCGCTGCGCCTGGCGGCGATTGGGCCGTCGTCAAACTCGCCAAAGATAAAATCAAAGATGCCGCCGGCCAGAACGGCAGCAATCAAGTGCGCAGGAAGGTAGTGGTGGAGGAACTTTTGTCGGCCCATGAGGAAGAATGGGAAGTAGTGGCAGGCCCAGCCCACCAACAGGAATCCCAACGAGTTGTACAACTTGGAGCGAGCCGCGCTGTTGAGCGCCTGGACGTTCCGTCGCTGGGTGAGCTGGTCCGCGGCCATAATGCCGACAAGCACAGCAATGAGACTGATCTCGAGCCACCAGCCCACGAGGTTACCAATGAAGTAAATCTGCGTGCGGTTGGCGTCTTTGGTCCAGAAAGAGACACCTCGGATAAGGAACGGCCAGGTAATTGGCTCCGAGGCGTACGGATGCGACGCCGTGAGCGCGTTGTTTTGGGCAAACATGGTCATCTGCAGCTCGAGGTACTTTTTGAAGAAGGAGAGCTTCTTGGGCTCCTTGGGCACGTAGTTGAGCCGCTCAGGGTCCGAGAGGTCCGTGATCTCGTCGATGGACCAATTGTTGGACGAGTCCTGGGTGTTCTTGTTGCCGTTGATTTCAAACTGGCCAAAGCCCCACTCGGGGAGTGCCTTGTTGTGGGACCACATGGCGACGTGGGTCGGAACGTGGATGAGCTTGAACAAGCTGGCCTTGGACTTGATGCGATCTCGGCCATTGTTCTTCATGACAATCTCAAACAGCGTCTCGTTGTATCGCTCCCCCTCGGCCGCGTCCATTGGCACGGTGGTGAATTCCTGGTTGGTCGGGTAGTATGGAGAAGCGACATCGTGGGTCAGCAGCATAGTATCGGTCGCGACATGTCGCAGTCGGATCTTGTTACCGCCAAATACTGGGTGGCCTTCCCGGTCGTCCTCGGCGAAATCCACCTCTGGGAGGATCTGCCAGTCATTGTTTACGTCAGTATGACCGTAGCCCGTCACCTGCTGGCCCTGGGAGGAGATTCGCCCGTCGTCGTACCGCAGTGGGTACCGCGCTTCATGGGAGTGCAGAAGGACGCCAGTCTGCTTGTGCTTGAGCGTAATCGTATCGTAGTAATTGACCTGGCGCGCCTCCCGCGCCAAAATGCTGTCGCCCAGCGTCTCCTGGAACTCAGGGCTCATAAAGTTGTCGCCAGGGCCAGACCGCGACAGTACGGCAAAGTGCACCCAGAACCAGAAGAGGAAGATGGCCAGAGGCACAATGATGAGCCCAAATGCCCTCGCCGCAAAGTGCTGCAAGAACCGCTTCATCGTGAGCCCGGCACGGTAGTCGAGCAGGTTCCACAGATCAATGCACACAGCAGCGCCAATGGTCATAAACGTAAAAGTGCCAACGTACTTTGTCGAAATAACGCACGACAGAGCCACGCCCGTCGCAACGAGCCACGTCCACCACTTGCAGGAGAAAGGGCTCTTGCGCTGCTGCGAGAACTTGACGTAGCAGAAGAGCGAAAGCGCCACGGAAACAAGCAGCGTCGCGTCGAGCAAAATGAGCCGCGTCTCAGCAATGTGCGCATTGTCAAAAAGTACCAGCGAGGCACCGAGCGAGCACGCCCAAACACTGTAACCGCTCTCCTGTAGCGTCCTGAACACAATGGGCACCGTCACTGAGCCAAGCACGGCAGAGAGCGACCGGTACGCAATGTACGGCGCGCCGTTGTCAATGTACGAGTCCCCAATCGAGTCGAACTTGAAAGCGCCGTTGTAGTTCACCAGGTACCCGACGAAGGCGATGAGAAGCTTGGCAAACGGCGGATGCAGATCGAAAAAGTAGGTCCGCTCGAGGTAGTAGCTGGCAAACTTGCCAAAATGCACCTCGTCAAACACCACCTCGTCCGGGTGGCTGATGATGTAGAACCGTGTCGCGAAGGCGGCCAAGGTGAGCACAAAGTTGGCGATCCGGTAGTGCTTGTCGCTCTTCTTGGAGCTCTTAGGAGCGGCCAACTTGGGGGAGGGCGTGCGCCGCTCCCTCAATTGCGCAGACGATTTCTTCTTGGTCGCGACCTGGCGCTGTCGCAGCTCAGAAGCCATTTTTTTGCTGTTTGGTGGAGTGGTGGTGATATGTCGCTGAAATTATACGTGTCTTGTCGGAGTCGATCTCTACTCAGGGGTGGTGGCCCGCGCCACGCCCATCGTACATGATGCAGTCGTTCTCCGAGCTATTTTTGCTCCGCCAGGAGTGCATGGAAAACGTACATAATGCGTCCTGCTTCCATTGTTCAATCTACTTCCAAATCTATGGTACTTTTCCCTGGACCCCTGTGGCTGAGGGCTGAGCCTTCATATTCTCCATGGGTCACCCGCTGCGGTGGAGGCAGTTTATATACGTCGACGCTACGTGTATACGTGTAACGTGTAGCGCTACATCCATAGTGTTTGTTATACTTTTAGTTCTGGGTTGAAATCCGAAATCAATTAGTTTGAAACATTGAGCTTCAAGGTGCTCAGACGAACTGTTCTCTACTCTATACGTATTTGGTTTGGGCTTCAAAGTAATTGAGTGCAGCTGAGACTGACCCATATCTTTGTAGCGTACGGAGTAACAGAGTTGATGCCATTAGTTTCTATCGTGTTACTATGTGTTACCATTTGTTACCATTTGTTACCATTTGTTACCATTTGTTACCATTTGTTACCATTTGTTACCATTTGTTACCATTTGTTACCATTTGTTACCATTTGTTACCATTTGTTACCATTTGTTACCATTTGTTACCATTTGTTACCATTTGCTACCATTTGTTACCATTTGTTACCATTCGTTACGACTTGTAACTACTTGTTACCCAAAGCTTAGTAGAGTAACAGAGTAATCGTAGCATTTGTAACCATTTGTAACTATTTGTAACCATTTGTAACTATTTGTAACCACTTGTTACTATGTGCCACCCGTTATCTGTTACGACTTGTTACCACTTGCTGCCTGTTACGACTTGTTACCACTTGCTACAACTCGCTACAACTGGCTAATGCGAATGATAAACCCCCAATAATAACATTGACAGGTCATATCGGCGGTGAGGATCGGATGGCATAAATTGGGCCGGAACGGCTGTCCACCCTCCTCCCCACGGTTATCGCGACGAAAAAATGCTACGATTGGCGCGATCATCTGCTGTGGCACGATGCGCCACGGCCTTGACGCGGAACTACGCATCCCTAGGCGCATCGAGGCCGGCGACCAAGTCCGCAGTCAAGCCTGCGACTACGATTGGCTCAGCTCCGGCCGCCACCTCCTCCATCGTCGCCCAGGATGAGGCGTACGCCGTGTGGAAGGAGTTCGACGACACCCCGGGCGAGCTTGGGTCTTCTGAGACCGCGGGTGAGAACTGGGCCAAGAGCTTCGCCGGGCTTGGCGTCGAGCCCTTCCCGGCCAAGGTGGTTGAGATCCTCAATGCCGAGGCGAACCCGGAGGACATTGAGATCACCCCAGACGGGCTCATTTTCCTGCCCGAAATCAAGTACCGGCGGATCCTCAACAGGGCGTTTGGCCCTGGCGGCTGGGGTCTGGCCCCGCGGTCGCCGACCGTGATCACACCAAAGACGGTGTCGCGGGAGTATGGGTTAGTGTGTCACGGGCGGCTGGTGGCGGTGGCGCGAGGAGAGCAGCAATACTTTAATCCGGACGGCGTGCCGACTGCGATTGAAGGGTGCAAGAGCAATGCCATGATGCGGTGCTGCAAGGACCTGGGCATTGCGTCCGAATTGTGGGATCCGCGGTTCATCCGGCAGTTCAAGAAGCAGCATTGCGATGAAAAGTGGTTTGAGAAGAAGCGGCGGTTTGTGTGGAAGAGAAAGGACGCCCCGTGGGAGTATCCTTATAAATAGTTAGTATTGAACGGCTAGAGCAATCAATTGAGTAGAGAATGACCCTATCAGTATTATGAGCGCGTTGGTTCAGCTCTTATGCCAAAATGGGTACTGCACCAAGAGATTGGATAATCCTGTTGTGGCAATGTGTCTCAGATGTAT